>VWZT01006662.1:354155-370722 GCA_013397055.1 Pachycephala philippinensis
TTTATCGGGTTGGTTTTATTTGGTTGAAGAGGTTTTAAGAAGGGTTATGCTTCTTTCAAGATTTGGGTACTTTTTTGCTGTGACTGTCTAATAAAACTACAGGTTGGTTGATGTGGATAGTGTTTTTCTAAGTAACTGCAATATCAAATATTCTGCAGTTGAATGCTGTCTTATTTATTGTGTGCATCATTCACAAATCTGTAACATGAGCTAGCATTCCCCTTTGTCATTCTTCCTTGTCCATATTCCTGGAGATGTGGCAACTAATGAAACAGTGAAATTTTGAGGGGAAAAAATTGGATATAGTCAACACACTCAAATTCTGTGATTAA
Organism: Pachycephala philippinensis; assembly: GCA_013397055.1. NCBI lineage: Eukaryota > Metazoa > Chordata > Aves > Passeriformes > Pachycephala > Pachycephala philippinensis. The sequence continues at coordinate 354,488 of VWZT01006662.1, forward strand.
AATCTTACTGATGGGTCATATCCTTGCAGTTATTTATGCACTTGAATTTTTAAATTCTGCATCAGTGAATATTGGTTTGATATTCAACAATACAAAGTCAACAATAAGATCCAGAGAAATACTTTTGAAAAACAATAAGACACCTTGATTCTGAAAAGCATATGCTCAGTTTGAGGAAGGAGTTGGTCCTACTGATGACAGTAGGTAGCTTTTCTAAATCATAACCAGGATGAGAAGCAAATCTACTTTACTTCTCTTTGCCATTAAATGTAGTAGACATTGTGAGCGGGGCCTGTCATAGAGACAAGAACCGAAGAGGAGAATAAGATGAGAAATGGATCTTTATATGCTGAGTTCATAATTGCTTCACCATCATCATAACAGCTATGGTCCCCAACCATGGGGCCAAACAGAACGACTCAGCGAAGGACCCATGGGTGTATCCAGGCTGGGACAAGGGAGAGGATTATACCACACAGCCTGCTGTAACGGATAGAGTTATTCCTTCCAGAGAGAACAATCAGGAAAGAGAGTCTTCCACTACAGGTACTAGTAATAATGTCTGTTTCGTGTGTTGCATCACTTCTGTCTCTCAGATGGCCTCTCCAGGAAAGATACTGCATGAACTTGTAGAGAGGAGTAATTACTGATCTCTTAAAATAATGACATAAACTGTAGAGTGAATAATTTTCTCTGTGGTCTGTCTGGATGGTGGTGAGACAGAAGATTTCAGTTTTCGCTCCATATAAAAAGTTTGTTCTTTACTTGCCAACACCACTTCCAGGGCTTTTCATTCTGTAGTGAAGCATGGCTGTGAAATTGTGTCCAGCTCATTATATAAGTTATATTATTTGGTGCTGCCAGACTGTCTTTATCATAAAGTTGAATTCACACTTATGTATATTTGTACATCAAGAAGTTAATCCATTTAATTTGTGAATATTCACCTGGTGAAATAGTGTTCTTTTCATAGACTTTATCAAAATATTTATCCCTCAGGTTCATTCATAGAATTATGAGAGACAGGAATCTGTAAAAGTGATATGACACAGCATCATGATGCAGTCTCATATAACACAGTATTCATAACATCAAAATAATATTCTGAAAACATGGTATGATCTCTTCTTCTGGAGGTCTCCCCTTTCCATTTGTCACTGGGATCTGTGTATGTTGCCAACATCTCACTCCAACATGCTGGAGCATAGATGTGGAGCTGAAGGGTCTCTCAGAAGCCAGTGACAGTGTGGAGGAAGAAGCAGAGCCCTTCATGTGTTCTTTAGTCTCAGTATTGATACCTGTAATGTAAAACACACTGTAACAGCAAGTGACAGTGTCCAGGAAGCTGAGACTCTGTAGTTAGCCTGGGAGGCAGGTCAGGGAATCCTTCTGGCTGCTGCCTCTGTATCTTTCCCTGTGTGTACTGCCTTTGGGAATCTTTTTAATTAAGTAAAAAAGCAGACAAGGATAGCAAATGGATATGTCTTACCAAAACTGTGAGAGAGCAGTGATGATGTACAGGACACAAGGTCTCCCTTCTCTGCCCTTTTTGTGAAGAGAAAACGGTAACAGTGCTTTATGGGGAACAGGAGGCTTGGATGGGATGGTAATGGGAAGGCCACAGCAGCACACATGGAATTCACAGCTATTAAATAATCTGTGTTTGTATCATCTGTTATTAAAACATCATAACAGCTGTTGCCTCTCCTGATGGTGCCCACCACGAAGGGCCAACTCAACCACTTCTGCCTTCAGATAATGAACCAGAAAAGAGCACTGAAGGCATCACAAATCCCACGGATGACTCCCAGGATGAAGTTCTCCACAGGACCACAGCCACTATGATCAAAGCTGGTAATGACTCTCCTCCGATGGGTACCAGTAAAAATAATGAATTGTACTCATTTCTCATGTCTGGTGTGAAATGAGGCATTATTTCTTCTGAAACCAACTTCTTTCCCTGTCTTTCTCATGTTCCTAGTGTGCATTTTTGTTGTGAAATTGAAGTGCAAAGGTTTTTATGATTTTGTGGCATGTGAATATCCCAACAAGAATTCCTGTCTGTTTAAGGAATTTAATGTCTGTTTTTTTCCTGTATGCTCTGTTTCTTATGTCCCTGACTTTACTCAGGTTTATTTTTACCTGAGAAAGCAGTTGCTTGGTGGAGGTGGCTGGTAGCTTAAGTGTTTGTTTTTCATATCTGGTCATTCCTGGTCTTATTATTTCAACATATTCTCTTAATACTGTAAAATTTGAAATAATTTACTGGAGTTTGCTATTGTACTTCTGCAAGGTTCTGACTTAAATTCCTAAACTCTGCATGTTATCCATTTAAAATTATCCTCATTCAAAAGACTGTTTATTTAATACAATAAGATGTATGTTTATGACACCGTAGTTGTTTGGAACTTCTTGCATCTTTTCTTCCTGCATTGTCTAAAACAGAAATTCTAAGGAAAAATTAGCAGTTATCCTTTTGCTTTTCTTCCTCAAAATCCACTTTCATCTGGATTATTTAATCCTCAACATTTAGGATTCGCCAGAGAGCTATGAAAACTATAGATTGTGTGGATTATAAATACAGTTTCTGGATTAAAATATAGTTGTGTTCTCTGTCATCTACTTATGTTTTCTGAATATGAACGAGATTCTGTAAAGTTTTCCAGTTCATTGCATTCGAGCTTTATGAGGTTTGACAGATCAGTTGCAAATATGAAAACCCAAGTATGATTTAGCAATTTGTTCAAATGTTTTAAATTAAGTCATTCTAATCTAATTCCTATGTAAGAACAGGAATTCTTATACTCATTCTAAAAATAATATTGCTGTTTTCTCCCTTCTAAACAGTGTTTACTAGGTATTTTCAAAACTAGTATTTTAGGCTGCATTCTGAGTGTTAGTGAAGGAACAGACAACCCAAAAAGATTGTCATATACAGAGGATATTCTTTGCTTGTGGCTTTGTTTTGGTTTCTTTCTTCTTACTGCATACTCTACATAGGCTAATAAATAAAAAGGTAGAGATTACTAAAATAAAGAGGGAGTCACATATAAGGTGCATTTTAAAAATATTTTTGAATTTAACTTAGCCATCATCACAACAGTCACAGCCTCCACTGATGTTCTGGAACCAGAAGATGTAACCCAGGAAGCATGGGCACCTCACTTTGTGGTAACAATTGCTTCCTCTCCTGATGGTGCCCACCACGAAGAGCCAACTCAAACACCTCTGCCTTGGGATGATGAGCCAGGACAGGGCACTGAAGGCATCACGAATCCCACGGATACACCCAGATATGAAGTCCTCCACAGGACCACAGCCAGTGTGACCAAAACTGGTAATGACTCTCTTCTGATGGGTACCAGTAAGAATAATGGATCATGCTCATTTCTCATGTCTGATGTGAAATGAGGCATTATTTCTTCTGAAGATGACTCCTTTCACTATCTTTCTCATCCTGGGGATCTTCATTCTTCATCTTTTCACTTGAAGTGAAAAATCTGTCGTAGGATCTGTGGACAAGGAATGAGGGACTCCTTGCTGGTGCACTTGGTGGTTTCTGTCCTTTGCTGAAGCATGTTTTCGGGTGATCTCTTTGGGTGATCTCTTCAGTGTTCTGCGAGACGTGCCCTTTGGTGATTCTGAATCCCCAGCCTCTTCTTCCTTTGTTGTGCATCAGTGGGATCAGGCTGGATATGCTTTGGCACCATGACTGGTGTGGTGGAGGTGCTCTGGTAGGTTAATCAGAGGACTTGCTCCTGTGACTCAGCAGCAGCACCATCACTGGGGAGTGGTGTCCCAGTGGTGAGGGCAGGGCATTCATAGAAGAATTACATCCCTTAAACTCTGCCATCTGTTTCTTACTTCTCTTGTCCTGTGTGTTGCCAGGCAAGACCGACACAGGTGAGGTTGCTCACTCCTGAGTTACAGGGTCAGGTTGTTGCTGCTACAGCCTCTTCTTCTGAAGGTGTCCCCTCTCCATCTGTCACTGGGATCTCTATATGAAGCCAACATCTCGCTCCAACATGCTGAGCATAGATGTGGAGCTGAAAGGTCTCTCAGAACCCAGTGACAGTGTGAGAGAAGGAGAGGCCTTCATGTCTTCTCTCCTCCTTCTGTGCTTTGCCTGAGGAAGGTGGAGGTGCTTTCTGGCTTGCTGTGGCCCAGGAAATGATGTGGGTGGTGGTTTTGTGAGTGCTCCCTGATCATGCCACCATCATGACAGTCGTAGAGTCTGTGGATGATGCTGACCAAGAGAAAGCAACTGAGGAGCCACTGGCACCTGGCACTGCGCCTGGAAGGGAAGATGAGCAAGCAAACACCACAGATGGTTCCCATGTCCATGGGATACCTGGAGTTTTTTCAGACATTGAAGACCGTTTCATTCCCTTGCAGACTCCTCTCACTACCAGTAAGAACAATGAATTATAACCATTTTCATTTATCCATCAGTAGGTTGTTATTGTGGACAATGGTTGTTGTCCAAAAATGTACACTAAGCATAATTATAAATGGTTGTCATATTATGATTTCCTTTTTGGGTTTTGATATTGGTTTTAAGCTGCTGATAAGATGTCAGGAAGGGTATCTCTTTCTGGTAAAAGCATTAGCTAAAAGGCCGAAAATAGTGTTTTGCAAATATTCTGTTATCAGCATGTGGTAACACCACTATTGAGGTGAAGAAGAGTGAACTTCCTGCTCATGCCCATACATTTGTGATAGCATTTTGTCTTTCTTTTTTTGCTGGGCAGAAATGACAGCTATGTAACCCTTAACTATCTGTCCCTTTTTCGCCATCTGTAACCCCTCTACTTTAGCTGAATACATACGAAAGAAAGATAATTCTCTGTAACACCATTTTTTTCCCCAGGTATATGTGCTGTTGGTGTCCTGCCAGTGATTAATTGCAGCTGTTACTGGGTTGTAACTGACATTTCATTTGTGAACAGCTTTGTTTTTCAAAGGGTTATTCTTCTGATGAAGTTACTGCAGTTAACAGTGTTTGCTCATTATCCTGCATATAGCCTTTGGTATTTTTTTATGTGCAGTCACGTGCTAGTAATACGGGAAATGAAGGGACTTTTCTTATTCCCAAGTGTAGCTTCCATACAAATAACCATCCTAACAGTACGGGGTTTTTTTCCCAAATTCAGCTGATCCAAACACTGTTTTCATGCACTTTCTTGGAAGTTAGTGGAACCATTCCAGAGTAGAATTTGGCCAATGCTCTGTGGATATTCTTTGTACATAAACAAGATTATGTACCTATATTTTTACAGCATTATACAGAAAACACTTGAAAGCTAATTCCCTTAATAGTTCATTAATATTAATTAATTTATTGTGAGGTAGAACTTGGGCTAATTGTTTTTTCAAGAATTTTGTATAAACCAGTAAATTCAACTCTAGCAAAACTGCCTGGTTATAGTAGTTTGACATAGGCATAGCACTATAAATGCAAAATATGTATTTGACAGAATTTTATTGGAAAGCTAAATCTGTTTTTAATAATGTCTTCCTATTAAAACTCATTTCTTGCATTTCACAGGCCCTATTCACTTACTTAATCTAAGCTGTCTTCTTAATTTTATGTGCAGACATTACACACTATGAAAAAATGTTTGCTACCTTTCTGTTTTGAGCACATAAAACCTGTAAGAACTGGTTTGAATTTTTTTTGGTGTGAATATCTGCATTGAATCTTTGCATTGTCAGTGCCCTGGCAAAAGGTTCAGAAGGCCATTTTCTCAAAAGTCCTCATTTTTTCATTTACCTTCTCTTGGTGCTTTTTAAGAACACAGTATACGGGAATTACTAAGACACTGCCATTTTCATCAAAAGTTTATTTATTGAAGGGTTCATTCATTTGTGATGTTGCCCCATATACGTGAAATGGAATGGAAAAGATTCATGGATGTATTGTTAAAGGCCTCCTCTGATGAAATGAATGGTTTGATGTACTGTACCATTTTGTTTCGCTTGCTTTTTTCTACAGCAATGTTTAAGCTGTGGTCAGACATCACACTAAGCGTCCAAGTGTCCATAGAACAACAAGTCCATTCACTGAAGGAACACAAAATATAAATGCTCATAAAGAGAAAAAAATCCAGTATGTTACCAAAATGAAATGTAGAGAATTTTTGAGGATCCCTCTCTTCCACTTGCAAGCACCTCCCCAGAGCCAAAACATCAGGGAACGTGACTGAACCCTGCTTCTTCTTCTCAGTGCTCAGGGGAACAGCAAATGTAGCAGGTTTCTACGCACAGAAATTGTAATAACTGTCTGAATGCCTTTCTAAGGGGTTTTGTGGATGAAAAGCTCTGGCATTTTTCAAAGATGATACAAAGCAATTTAAAAAAATCATCTGCTGAGAAGTAGTATAGATAAGTTAGTAGGTCCCTCTTGGTCAGCTTTCTCTGGCACTAGATCAGGACTCTTCATTGCTGAATTTGTGCTCTATCCTTTGTTGTGAGATAGCACCAAGCAACACGCCAGTCAGTAAGTTTCTTGTTAATAAAAATAATAAAAACCTCTGGAAAATTCATGAACTGCTTGCTGGCTATGCTTCACAGAGGGGATAAAACATGCTTCTCAGTTTTGCATTTTCCAGCTATTACAAGGAAATGAGATCAGAAATGCTGGACAGAAATGAGTGGTAATGTGTGTTAAAGAAAAAGAACTTTACAGCTGATTAGAGTTAGTGTTTAATTTCTTAGAGTCTGGAAGAACTCAGAGAGGTGGAGATCTGTAATATATTTTTTGTAGTGATAATGAAGCACTAGTCCCAAATGAAATTACTGTATCTATAGTCTGCTGATAATTTTAGACTTGGGATACCCTTATGGTAATAGCGTGGGCCAGGAATGTAATTGCATGAAAGTTTAAGCAGTATGGCCAGCATAGAAAATATGAGAGACTGATTTAAGATCTAATACTATCTTAGAATCAAATTACACAACTTATTAAAAAGAAGATCCACATCTAAGTTTGCAGAGAACACTTTTGTCTGTCAGGAAAAAAATATTTTGAATTTTTAGAGTCCTGCTCTATAGGCTGTCAAAGTCACAACCATTCAGAGAACTATTGTTCTATTTTATGAGAGCACTAGAGTTTTAGGCGTTCAGTTTTTTGGAATAGAATTGAAACGTAAGAGGGGAAAGCCATGAGTTTTGCTTCTCAAAATACTAAAGCTATCCATAGTTCAGATGAATGTGATGATTATAGCCTATGTAATAGTTTTCAGTATAAACACTCATTAATCGCTTCATCATGGACTTTCTAGAGAACGATTTTTAAGTTGTGAAAGTCACAGCCTTCATACCTTGCTGTTAAATATTCACTAAGCATATTTGGCCTAATGGATTGGGTTTTTTGGTCTTTAGGCTCTAGTGTGGATGGTAACGAAGGACCACACAAGGGAAATTATGAATCCACTACTTCCCCTGAAGAGACTGCCACAACAAAAATAGCTTCACAGCCAAGGTCGGCCCGTGTACCAGGTAGGTTTTTGAAGCCAAATGTTTTAAAAATCCAAGTACAGAATTGTATTCATATAAACCAAAGTAAGAGATGAAAAGGAAGGTCAAATGCAATTCAGGTTTTGTTCTGAATCAGATAATATTCAGCATTTCACTAGTAGTCTGAAAAACAGAGCATATTGTAACTCATAATTTTTCAGCAATATTAAGAGAAACCATGCATTTGGAGAATGGGATTAAGATTCAATTAACTTTTATAAACTGAAATTAAATCAGGCAAAACACAGTAAAGTTATATGCATAGTATCATATCCATGAGAATGTTCAGTGAAAATAATAGCTCTCAGAATAGAGCTTGCAGATTAAAACAGAATAAAAAGAAGCCAACACAATGATACAACTGCAAAAGAATGCAAATATATTCTGGGACTTGTTAGTGGTAAAGTCTTTTTTAAAACAGAGAAAGTAATTTTCCCACTCCACTTAGGCGTAGCAAGTCCAGAGCTGAAACTCTGTGTTCAGTTCAAGGCATTGCATTAGTCACATGGGGAAAAAAATGGAGAATAGCACACAGAAAATTTTGGAAAGGTAACCTTTGAAGCACCTTTTGAAGAACTCATGATTTTCAGGGAAAACTGAAGGGAGATATACTTAGAGCATGCCACAAGAAGAATGCCTATCAGTTTTTCATCATGGAATACTAATAATTAACTAATCCGAAGTAATTTGTTTCAAATGAAATGTATGAGTCTTGTTAAACAAGAGAGAGTTGTTTCAAACAAACAAGACACAGGACATAGCTCTTGGGAGAGGACTCCCATCTCTAATGGTAGTAGAGCTATAATGGTAGTAGAGAGTAGGCTACTGGGAAGGTTGTGAAACCTGCTTTACTAAAAATGTGCTAAAAGTCATCCTGCTTCTGTGCCCGGGACTGTAGGTGTGTCCCGCTAAGCCTTTTCTTTTGCTGTTGGAGTAAATCAGTGAAACAGCTCCTCTCCACCTATGCCCTCCGAAGTGCAGAGGTGACAGGTGACAACAGTGATGGGGTATTTAATCTGAGCTGGCCTGTGTATAGCTGAATGATGAAAATGTGTTTGATTTGCACAGAAAGACTTTGTAAACCAAACAAACATTCATGGAAGCTAGGAAAAGAGTGTGTAGAAAGAAAGCAGAAGAGATTGTGTTCTTGCAGTTCTGTGAAATGGCAAAACCACACGAGATACATTCCCATGCTCTCTTCCCCTCCCTCATCTCTCCCCACAGACTGGCTGATCATCGTTGCAGCCATCGTGGCGCTTGTGCTGATCCTTGCAGTGTGCGTTGCAGTTAACAGCCGCAGAAGGTAAGGCCACACCTTCACATTTCCAAAGCACGCTGCCTTACTGCTTTCTTCACTGAGAGGCTCCAAAGCTTTGTCAAAGAGCAGAGTAGCAAACCACAGGAAACAGCATCCTCTGCAAAGCTCTATGGCTTGGGGTGTGGGGACCCAGGTCACCATGTCCTGCACAGGTCATGCATCAGCCTTCACACTCACCTGGAACCACTCACAAGAAGTCAGCAGCTGCATGAACCATTTGGTCTTGTAAGTGGAAACTAACTGTATCTAGATCACAGAAAATCGATTATTCTCTATCTACTAGTTATTAATGGGAAAATCCTGTTCACAGAGAGTGTAAGTTGTGAGGTGAACATAGACAGTAACAACCCCAGGATGAGCCAGGAATAATCCTCCACCATCAGTGGCACTGTCTGTGTACCGTGTGAAGGGTTGTCTCAGACAATCCCAGCGATTCTGTGATAATCTGTTAATCTGTTCCTTCCAAACAAGAGGCACTATTACAGCTGGCAGTCACAAGCAGATATGCTAACATAGCTCTCAGAGCTCTCAATAGCTTTATGTACTCCATTTTACAGATGAAGAAGCTGAGGAACTAAAAGTAATGCAGCGATCTGTGCAAAGTTAGCTGGGAAATTTGGAAAAACCCTAGCCTAAAGGATAGGCTATGATGTTCTTACCTCTTTCTGTTCTCTGGGGGCTGTTCTGAGGTTACTTCCCAATTGTCTTCAACAGCTTTTTGCTACTTGAGCTTTGCAACAGTGTTTTTTACTAGAATGCTGAATTTTAACTCTTTTTTCATCAGAATGATCAGATAATATGTGGAGATTTTTGTTCAGGAAGCAGTGAGCACATTTTTTCCTAGTCTGTTGCTTGCAGAGCACTCTGAGCTGCTCTTTTAAGAGGCTGTGGAGCTCCACAGCTCCTTGCTGGCATCTTTTGGCATTTTATGGCTGCAGAGCAGGAAATCATTCCCAAGGGTGTATGTAACATTAGCACAGTGAACTGAGCTACTTCAGATAAAATAACCCTCATCTATGAGTCAGTAGGCATGAAAAAATAGTATTTCAGAAGCACAATAGTATAATTGAACAGCCAAATTAGTCATTCAGGCAAAATATGCTTCATTTAAGAAGAAAGCACTTAGAAGTCCAGCTTCACAGACACATTGTCCCTCTTAGGCATGCTGGGCTCTGCATATTCAGTTTACACAAGGCTGTTTGAGGACAAGTAGGATGCCCAGCATTGTGTAGCCAGGGAGCCATCTTAACAGCAAACTGACAGCTGTGGGAGTGGTGCTTTTTTACTACACTGAAGGATACCCAGCCCACGATAACCAGTGTGCATCAGCTTTGGGCTGATGACTCTTTAAGAACGTATGTGTGTGTGTTTTAATTCAGAGCTACATATGAAGTTTATTGGGCAGCCCTGCAGCGAGTGTAACTTTAAAAGCACAGTACCTGTCTCCTGCCTGAACATCCCAAGGAGCTGTGCTGCAGACAGCAGCAGGAGTAGTTCTCCATATTTCCTTACTGTTGGTTGGCCTTTAGGCTTGACTTGCTAATATAAAGAAAAAAAGCAGTTGTCTGGTTTAATGAGGTGAGAGCTCGATCCGGAATTTGTGCATTTTCCAAGCTGTGGTTCCAAGCCTCAATTTAGAAGGTGTCCTCGTAGTGGGATATTTGCAAAGTTCATAAATGTGGATATATTCAAATGATAGAAAAAAATTTCTAGCATTCAGTAATGAATGTTACTGCTATATGTAGTAACAGTAGATATAAATTGCTATAAGTGAGCTCCTGATAAATTTTATGCATATAATGGGGGATGCTTTCAAAAATAAAATATGCGTTATGGAGAAACTTTACACTTTGCATGGTGTAAGTCTGCACTGGCAGACACAAGTCTAATTTCCAATCACCTTTTCCTGAATACTAACCTTCAATTTTTCAATTATTTTTGTTAGCCTCCATTTATAATATTTTATTTTTATTTCTTTCTAGATGTGGGCAGAAGAAAAAGCTAGTGATTAACAATGGCAAAGGGGCAGTGGAAGACAGGAAGACAAGTGAATTAAATGGAGATGTCAGCAAATCACAAGAAATGGTGCACTTGGTTCATAAAGAACAGTCAAATGACCGAACACAAGCATGTGACGAATTCCTGACTGTTAATGAAACACAAAATCATCACGAGTTTGACATGAAGACTGGAGTGTAATGGTACCACACTGCCAAGCAGATCAGGGCTGGGGAAACCAAAATCACGTGGAACTTGAATAGGAATTCACAGATGCACTGTGCTACTGATGTCTTTTGAACATACACATAAGTTCTATTTCTTTTTAATCACTTTGCAAAAAAATTGCCGTGTGCTTTCTGAAATACACCCCCAAGAGCTGCATAATGCTTTCAGTTCCCAGTCCCTACACAGAGGACTCTCACTGTGTCCTGGATGTCAGGAGGCATACAAGTTTACATCATTATTCCCCAGATGGAAGGTCTTCACTGTGTGGAGCTAAAGAAGTATCCAGTCACTCCGCCTTACAGATATTTAAGGTATTAAACATGCCATGATACAGAAGTAAGTGAGAAAAAATGTCAAGAGTAAAAAAATCAAGTTTAAACCCAAAAGGCATCTTCTACAATGTCTGCAACATCAGAATCCTTCAGAAATGCCTTCCAGCCAGGAAGAGCAGTGGGTACATTCAGGATCTGCCAGTATAAACAAGAAGTGACATTTTATAATTATGTATGGCTTGGTCTGCAACGAGGGAAACCCAGAAGGACAAAACCTATTTATCTCTATTTTTAAATATCTATGGGCATACAGCAAGTCTTCTTGGGAGGGGTAATAAAGGCATGAAAACATGAGCTGATACATAATAAATTTCTATACTTTATTATCCTGGCAACCTGTACAATTATCCTTGAGTTTTTGAGATGTTCGTTGCTCTTCTCTCTCCCTCATTCTTTGGTCCAAGTTTGTGCATGTTTTTAATGAGTCTGTTAGTTAAGATAACAAATAAAACAAAATGACCCCAGCTCTATCACATATGCACAAATCAAGCAATTGAGATCACCAGGGAAGCTGACAGTATTTTGTTCCTGAAAATAGGTCTCTATATTCTGCTCCTTTTTACTTAGGAGGTGCTGAGCCTATTGAATTTTTTCCCCCTATAACTATGATATTATACCAGATTGCTGATATTTTAAAAGTTGCTTTTCTATGATCTCGCTCATTTCCTCAGAATTCTATTTCATCGACATTTTTTCCGTCTGCTTTCTAAAAAAACCAAAAGAAACATTGCTTGCTTATTGCTACCAGAAGTTCAAATTCTACAGAAAAGATCAAAGCAAATGAAAGGAACCTCTCCCAGCCATGTAATATAGTAGAGTAGCTGAGCTGCATTGTTACATGCTTTTGTTATGTCCTTTTGTGTCTGTTGTGTAAAGTATTTGTATTAAGCTATGATGCTGTGCATTATATTGATATGAATTGTCAGGAAAAGAATTATTTACTGCCAGTGGTCTGTGCCGTTTTTAAGAAAGCTTTTTGGAATGGAGGGAGAATGGTAACTTCTAATTGGACTGCCCCCAGGAAATGCAAGTACAAACATTGGTCTGTGTCAGCTGTGGGACGGGGATGGTCTGTAGCAGGGCTGTTCCAGGGTTCTGCTCACTGACCACAGCCCCTGTCTTTGAAGCTGTGCTGCTAAAGGATGTTATGTTCTCTGTCTGAAGCAGTTTGGAGGATGAATATTCAGCTGGATAAATACTGACTTTAGCTAGCACTGATCTTCACTGGAACATAAAGCACAAGACTGTTGATGATATTTCTGAATCACAGCCCTCCAGCAGTTTCCCATGTGCTTCATGGGAATTGCCCTGGTATCTGCTGGCAGATCTCCTCAGGGCGATTTACACCTGGGCAAAATGTCCCAAGACAAGGTGATGTTTTAAAATACACATAGGATGTGTTCTGACTTCATGTAGGTCAGATATTTCATCTGTGAACAGTGCATTGATCTTTGTTTAATGTTTTTATTTTTAAGATTTTCTATTTGTCATTAGAAATCAAAATGATCTGTTGAAGGCTGTGTTTAAACTGGCGTTAGGTACTCATTCCACTAAGTATGGAGATCCAGAGTAAGAATTATTCCTCTCTTTAAATTCTAACTGAAAATAGTTCTCACTGGAAAGGACATATCTCATTGTCTTGGAGGCTAAATTTCTCTTTTAAAAACCAAAAAATCCGTGGCATGTTATTAATCTCCCTGTTCAGATGTTGAATGAAGAAATCCACAAACTTCTTAATTTATCCTATATTCAGTAGCTATAAAAGCACAGACAAAACTGGTTGGGTTCTTTATATATTTTTAAGTGGGAGATGCTCAAGAGGCAATGCCATTATTTTATATATGCTAATTCTTTTTAGATTATGTCCTGTGACTTATGTGTAATTGTTTCATTATAGTTTCAAAACTAGATGGCCATTTCATATGTGTAATATAGTACATATTTTTATTAATCTTGCTTTTATTATGAGGGGTTGTTTTTTCTGTGTACGTATTTTTATATAGAGCACTTGATATATTTGCGTATTTATTTAACAGATTAATCAGAATGAAAGAAAATATCCTCTCTAAATTGTAACTAGAAATAGTATTGCTAAAAACACATTGGACTTTAAAATAAGCTTCCAAAATAAACCTGATTCCACACTGAGGATAAAATGTAAGTCCATCTATTAGTGGGAGAGAAGTATTCAGCAGGATTGTCGTGTTGAGTACTGCGATCATTTTTTCTGCTTGCAAATTCCAAGCCAGGCTGAGGTAAATGCTGTGTGACCTTGTCTGCTCTGCCGGCCTCCCATAGGCTCCACAGATGCTCTGGGAATTAGTGAGGAACTCAGCTTTCCCCCAGAAGCAGACAACAGCTACAACAACTTGGTTCCATTTACGATCAACCCAGTGAGATCTTGACGACCATTCCTGGCTCATTGAACCACCAGCATTTGGGGAGTGCAGCACCCAGCGAGATGCAGCCCTTCCTTCAGGGTGCTGACAGACAAACTGTGTCTTGGGCTATCCTTGGTGCCTAGGAAGAATGAGGATCTCTCCTAAAAATGCTAAGGAGGTCAGACCCTGCGATCAGCTTTTGTTATTCCTTTGTCTTGAAAAGTTTCAAGTAAATGTGATCCAGACCAGTGGAAATACTGTCTAAAGAAGCAAGAATATTTAAGAGAGAGACTGTATGTTTTATGGGAATGTAATATTTTCATGAAGAAATGCAGGCTGGTTGTTTCATCTGTATTTTCTTGAAGATCTGAAAAGGAATGTTTAATTAAAGCAGAGAAAGGATGTGCAGCTCTCGTGTACCTTTGTGGATGTTAAACCCTTTCCACAACACCAGTTCCAAAATTGTACTTTTGCAGTTTTTCACACGATAGGGATGGTTTTTGTGTGTCCCTTGTCAGTAACAACAGCCTCTGTACTAATTAGCTTGAAGCATGTTGCCTGGAATATTTTTAGGAGACAATTACCAAGTGTCTCTTTAGCACATATCATTCTGGTTAGGGCTGGTCCTAATTATTCCTTCTGTTAGATGAAGGAAATAAATCCTCTGACAAGTGTGTTCTGCCTCAGCATACACAGACGCCAGGGTATTTTGTAAGTCAGCAGTTAATGGGTTTATTTTAAGCTGTATTAGGCCATTAGACAATAATTATTTCTTAGTCTTTATTAAACAATTCAAGGGTCTGACTCCTCTGAGTCTCAGCAAGAGCTCTGATTAGTCAAACACCAGCCCTTTTGGTAAGCACAGGTTCTGACTAGTTCTTCTCTGTGGAGGGGGAAAGGACAAAAGGTGGCAGGAAAAGGGCTGCTCCTTGGGGTGCGGTTCCAGCTGTGTGGGAGTGGGTGACAAAATTCCTGCTCCTTAAGGGTGGAAAGAATTGTGCAAAGGTGTTTTGGGGGTGGAGCTCTGGGGGATCAGGGATGCAGGGAGAACACAATTTCTGGGAAAGGAGGTAAAGGGAGAGTGAAATTTCTGTACTACAACTGGGAAAGTACCTTCAACACCCCCAGGACTCTGGCACTCAAATGTTTCTCAACTCTGAGAAGGAAAAAAGAGCCTTTTCCTGTGAACCTCCCCCGCCTCCAAGTCATCCTGTACATCCACCACCTCATTTGCAAACTGATTTTGAATTTTCCCCTGGTAGCTTATTTCTCATTATTGCTATGCCCTGCTGCATGTGGCATGTGCCAACTCCACAGGGGCAAGCAGCTGTGGCAGTGAGGAGTGAGAGGCAAATTTAGCCACGATGAGTAACAGTGTCTTTTGTACAGCACAGAGACTGCACTTTTTGTCTTCTCTTTCTCACCCATTTGGAGTAAGGGTAGTAAAGGCAAGATTTCAAAAACATTTCTGAGAGATACAAATTTGATTTTTATTTATGCCTCAATGCATTTTATACGTGAGGTGAAAAATTACTACAGGGGCTGTACATGTGCTGAGAGCCCTAGCATGTGCCAGGTGTTAATTCTGCTCGGGAAAAAAATGCCAGGTAAATTGCCTGTGTTAATTCTGCCTGGGAAAAAAATGCCCAGGAAATTGAGCTGTGGGAGCAGCCTTAGCACATGAGAGCAGTTACTCTCTCCATCTCTCTTTCCCCCTCTCTTCTCTCTTTTCCATCCCACTCCAGCTGGAACCATATCCTTTCTTTATCAATAAACAGTTCTCAGGTATAATATTTGCTGCTTCTGTGCATTATTTTCATCTGAGAAATCTATCCAAAAGAATCTACACTGACTCCTCTTACAGTGGGACGGGACGAATTAGCTTCTTGCCTATCTTCCTGTTTTGAAAGTGCAAGACTGGTACAGATCTTCACATCAGCCAAATGAGCTGCTGTGTAGGGGTTTTTTAAAAGTGTAGAAGCCAATCCACCATCAAAGCAGCTCTCCTGACCTCAAGACGGTTGATTGTTGTTAAAGTACAAGTGAAGCAGAGGCGGTGAAAGCTTTACGTATGCTTTAAACACAGCCTTCTTTCAATTTTGTCTGGATGGTTCTAGCAAGCAATAGAAAGGCTTTTTCTGAGTGACACCTTCAAGGAGCCTTAGACTTTCTATTAAAACTTCCTACTCTACAGGAAAATGAGTTTTGGATGAACAAGTCGGGGGATGAAACCCACCTTTATACATTCTCTGTCACAAAAAGCTGTGCATTGAACACTGATGTGAATGTCTTTAGCTTTTCTTTAAAAAAAAAAAATCATATATGAAGTTTTGGATCAAAACAAGTCCATGAAGACTGTCAAAAAAGAAGATGACTTTTTTTCTCAGAAACATAGTTTCAGCTTGTTTTAATGTTCCAGATAGAAGATACAGCTGTACAAAATTACTTCTTTTGGGAGGG
>VWZT01006662.1:370747-464592 GCA_013397055.1 Pachycephala philippinensis
AAGATTTTCCATGTCTTATACATAGTATGGCTTTCCCTTTGTACTAAAATGAAATTATTACAAGTCATTTATTTCCCACTGCAAAAAAAGTATGTGCAAATTTACAACCAAATAGGATTGTTCAAGTCTAAGGTATCATAAATTTAAGTGCATTTATCAGAAAAACCTCCAGCATTTTTTAGAAAATTTAGGAAAAGTCTCACTCAAACACCCACTTAACTTAGAATTCAGGTCAACAGCAGCTTTCTGCGGTGCTGAAGCTGAGGCACAGCTGAGATTAGGGGTACGTAGGCTGGCAGTCATAAATCAGCATATGGCTCATAGGCAGTGGAAATCTGTACATCCAGAAACTTTCAGGTCTGCTGAGTTTGTTCTGAGGTCCTTGTAGCTCCCAGAGCAACCCAGGGCAGAGGAGGATGCAATAAGGCATTTCCCACTTCTCTGGAGGCTCTAAGTTTTGTACCTGGCATCTGAAAGCCTTGCCTTGGGCAGTTGTGTTAGGATGGAGTCAGTTTTAACACCCATATTGCCAGTCCCTTGTGGAAGTGTGTAAATGCTGTGGTACTATTTGGTACCAAATGGCTTTGGTACAGCTGCGTTTTAGCTTTAATTCTAAATTTACTCGTAGTCATTGGTGTACATAATCTAGCTTCTTGAATGACAGAAGCCTTTTTTTTCCCTGGGTTAATCTAAAAAAAACCCCTTAGATCATTTTCAGTGACCACATTTTCCTTTGCATTAATTGAGACTCCATGGTTCCATTTTTCTTGTAACAAACAGTAATAAACTGTTCTGACCCATGATGGGAGTTAAAGCCTGAGTTTATATTCACCACTTTTTATCAGTCTAGTTATTTTAAAAGCCAGCATCCTGTTCAGGGCTGCTGCTGCAGGTAGCTAGCAGCACCTTACTGGAGCTAGCTCAGGGAGAGAGTTTTCTGCAGCTGAGTTTGTCCGAGGTGAGTCCATCACAGCTGAGCCCCATACACAGGACACAGTGATCTCAGCTGACAACAGCACACCAAGGAAGAGAAGAGTCTTCCTGCACATGCTGTGGAATACAGCCATCAGTGATTCAAACCTCAGAGCAAATGTTGGGCTTCTTTTACTTTTCAGATCCACAAACTATTCTCTGTTTTGGCTTTGTTCAAGCATTGCCTGTCTATCTGTAACCTAGCGTGCAAGTACATGGGGTTTGTCTTCCTGTGAAACTGTTTCACAATCATCCACTAAATTCAGCATGTTTTGTTTTGCAGAAGTAGGTCTTCATATTCACAAGCTTTATAGTTCTTGGGTAATTCCCTGCAGTTCTTTGTGGTTCATTTCCTAGTTAATCTTTCTTTCATTAATCAAGTGAAAGTCTGAAATGAACTCAAGGTAGGGATGCTTGTTTGTTCAGCCAGTGACTTAAAAATTAACAAACTTACCCTTTGTTCAAGAAGGTTGATTTCCTCCCTGCGATGAAGAGGACAGGGATAAACCCTGCCTATTGTTTACAGGCTGGTCAAAAATGGGAGAAGCCAGGTTCAGAAACAAAGCTGATACGATCCAGTCAATTTAGATAACACCAGTGACCTGGGTGAAACAATGGAATGAATTTTGAGTGCATTTCCTGTCTTGGTCCCTCTCCTTGTCCCTTCAGTGCACTGGGAGTCAGCTGCCTTTCCTCACCTGCACATCTGCACAGCAGCATTTCTCAAGTGGTGTCCAGGGATCCCAGCAGAGTGATCCATGGAGCATCTTCAGGCACCCCAGTAAGAAAACAGCCAAATGGGGATAGAACAGTCTTGACTACATGAAAAGCAAGCATTTTTAGTTCAGTCACGAGTGAGAATGAAGACCACAACACTGTGTAAAACACACCCTATGTTGCTTTTCTAAATACTCATCCCTGTACGACAGAAGGCCCACCAAGAGTGTGAGGCCTTGCTCCTCCAGACCTTGTCCCTGTAGTTTCGGTGGGCAGCAGTCAGTTTTGTCATTTATCTGTCTACACAGACACATCTTGTTTATGGCCACAGAACCTGCCTGCCAGAACCACCCCGACCACAAGGCCTTATCTTGCATGCAATGTTTTCCTTCCTGCCTTCACTGCGTGCTGTACAAGTGAGACAGCAGCAACCTGCCCAGCCTGGGAAGCTGCCTCAGCTTTGGGTGCCTGCACAGGGCTCTGCACAGCTTTGGAAGCAAAATGGCACCAAGCCCTGCTGGGGTATTTGTACATTCTTGCAGTGCAAGTGCTTGCTGCAAATAACTCCTTCCAGCCCAACTGAGTGTGATTTTTAATGCTGTTTTCCTCCCAAGGCACCGTACGTTGGGGCCACCTGTTTCTTTCATAACCTTGTCCTGTTTACATGTACTATCTAATACAAAGGAGAAGATTATTTCAGATCTAACAACCCTGAAGTATTATCTCAGTTTGTCTTTCATGCCTGAGAGGGGATACAGAAATATCTCTTAATATGGGTTCATAATTCATGACTCACTGGCTTTTACAGCCTCTTTTAGCAGATTCTTTCCTGTAGAGAGGGACACATTGCAGACACAAACACTCCTGAAATAATCTTTTTCTCTAAGACTACAGACATGGAGAAAAGGGGTACAAGGGGCTTGCAGGGGCTTAGAGAATTAGCCTTTGGGTTGTGTATGTTCAGAAGGGTCAGCTTCATATAAGTGCAGTACTGGTTCCTGCATGGGTTGGTTATTTTAGGTCATTTTGCAGAAACATTCCTTTCAAAAAAGCAATGTACACAGGTCAGTGTCAAGCCTTTAATTTTAAACTTTTATCATGCTGTGTAACAGAAGAACAGACACCTTTTATGGAAGGAATTTGAACATACACAGTGCACATGAAGCATGTGAGTGACGGGCATCCTGGACAAATTCCAGCCAGGAATTTTATGTTAGCAGAATGCACTTATTAACAACACTTGTTGATGAGGCCAGATCAGGACATTTTTGCCCTGGTATCAAAATGGGAGCTGATAGCTGGGGTCTCAGATTTACTTTTTGCCCAAAGATCCTCCTAGCACCACATCAGGACTTAGTTCGTTACTGACTCAGACGGCAGACTGCCAGCTGAGGCACTGCCAAAGCCACTTCCTGCCATGCCTGGATTTCTTTGGAAACCTCTCGAGTGGATGATTAAGAAGAAATAAGCCCAGGGTTGTGCACACTGTGAGTCCTCACAGCCGAGGTTTCGGTTGTGCCTTTATCACACACCGGTAGCTGTGCTATTTCCGTAGCGCCTGCTATTCCGAGCATGCAGAGACGTTGGAGCTTTCTCTCCAGACTTGGCAGCTGCCACTCCCCTGGGCCATGGTTCACTCCATGAGATCTCTTCATTTATGTGTTAAATACTGTTGATTTCTTTACAAAGAACTGCAGAAGTTCCGCTACAGGCTTTGTTTATTTTTTTTTTTTAGAAAGGCTATGAATAAAAGATGTATTTTTTAGCAGCCAGGGGAGGGAAGTAGGTTTCTAAAGCAACTGCAACCATTGATCTGTATCCTCCTACTCTTCTAACATCTCTTTTCACTTCTCTAGGCTTCATTGCCAAGATCTGGAGCTAGTGAATCCTGGCCTTTGTGGGAAATGAGCTCATTTGCAGCCGGCATCCTGATATTTGGAGGATAAAGTGAGGGGTGAGATTTCTGACTCTTTGGCAAAGTCAGGTCCATCTTCCACCCTGCACGTAGTTTTCAGAACAGGCAGCCTCTCACATCAGACTGCTTTATCTAAACTCCTACACAAAGCACTCCCATATTGAGCCCAGGCTGAAATTAAAACTCACAGATATAAGCCATGAAAATTATGAATCAACATTTATTGATGATATGTACATAAGAGGTACAACACTTAGTGAAATATTATATTCATGACTATTTCCAGTATAGAAAGAATGTCTAGTTTGTTTTATACATGAAAGTTACAGAAATCAGTTCACTCTGTAAGAAAGCATTAAAAGCGAATGACTAACAACCCTTGTAAAGAGGAAAGGATCTGAACTACAAAAATAGAATCAGTCTACAAGGCATTCCAACTACAATATACAAGAACAGAGCCCAGAGTTGGGAGAAATTTTATCATCTGCATTTATTAATTTCTAAACAAACTGTGCTATAGATACTGTACAGTATGTCATTTCAGAATCTGCGGAACTTTCTGAGTGTAAAGACCAACCTTATCCCTCTTCCTTTTTATCCTTTTTACAATAGAACATCACCAAACATTCCAGTTCATGCCTGGTCACCTTAAAGAAGGGGCAAGGGATGATGAGCAGGCAGCACAGAGTACTCCAGTGTGCAATTCATCCTTGAAGCATCATAATGGGACTCACCAAGCAGGATAATTTCTGTGCTTTGGGGCCTGATTTTTATTTCTTTCTGCCTAGAGGAGATGATTATATTTATAAGACCCATGTGCAGAGTATCTAGGAATGAATCAGCTTCTTCTTGCTGCAAGGTTTTATTTTCTCATAGATCTGAACTGTAGCTCTGATTTCAGAAGATTTTTGCCACTGACTATGTAGTTCATGTGTCTTTTTTATGATCAGACATACTTTTGTAAATAACAGGCCTTTACAACAACCACAGTAGCTTTAGAAGCATTTAGTTTGGCATTTCTTTTCCAATAAATGCTAATATCCCTTTTTAACAATGAAAGAAACAGTGCCCCTTGCCCATTTTTCTCAGAGACTGTTCCTGCTAAGGGGATGAAGCAGAGGTTCCCACTTGGATTGCTCAGGCACTCTGGAGAGAACTGGCAGCCCCTTGCTGCCTGCAGGCTTGCCCAGTCACAGCCGTGGGGCTGCACTGCCTTCCTGGCATCTGTGGTCAAGGAGTAACTGGAAGTGACTCAGAGGGATCCTGTGATGCCGTGACATGTGACTAAGGGCTGAATGATGCACAGAGCCAAGAGCAGCCAGGGCATCCAACAGGAATGCAGTTAGATGGATTTCCCCTCATGCATTGTGCCAATTTAAACGGTGACTTACTAAGCTTCTGGTGATAAAGAGTCCAAACATTTCAAGCAAACAAGAAGAAAATAAAACAGAAACTTATCACTCCAGGTGAACATTAATTCTTTATGTCATAACAAGTGTACTCACCAGGCAGCAAATCTATGCTGGGATCACTTTCACTCACTGCCAGGGAACTACACACATGCAGCTTCTAACACACACCATACTGGTTAGATAGTTGAAAACTAAAATTAACATATTTACAATGAGCTGGCTACATACAGGATTCTGAATGTTATGAAAACCGGGTACTCCATAAGAGACAGATAACGTAGTTACTAAGCTGTGGAACCTAATCAGTTGAACGGTCAAAAAGAAACAAACACAGATACAAATGAAAAACAGAAAGTTGAACAAAATTTTAAAACACAGTCTAATTTTTCTACTATGGCTCCACACACAGAAACCAATTAAATTAATTTAAAGCACAGCTACACATACTGTATACACCATTTCACTGAAATTACGTGTTGATAGCTACATTATCTACACTAAGTGCAGAGAGGCACTGGACATCATGCTTCAACAAAATGTCAAAACTGGTATCAATAAAGTTTTACAGCTATTAGTAACTCAGCACTATTCTACTTGTGATTCCTATTAAGTTAATACCTGTTACATCTGATTTAAAATACAATAGAGATTAAAATACAAGGGTATATCAACACACTTCCTACATATGTATCTACTAGAAACTTAAGCTCCAAAACCTCAGCAGAATAACATGGCCCCATGGATTTCTGAATAGTTGAAGAGATACCCAGTATCAGTCACACTGGGACAGCAGTCCTTCCTATTCAATGTTTTCTTTGTTTTGAATCACAGTCAAAGAGCTAGTAGGCCATAGAAGATTCTTTTTGTTTGTTATATAGTTGTTATGAATATTTATATTAATTTATTTTTATTCCTCTAAAAACAGTTCCTTATTAATTAGGTTGAAGTTATTATAGCCACGGCCTTAATGCCAACAGGTATTTGCCTAATGGGAAGAGATGACCAAAATGAGAAGTAACTGTCATTTGGGTCCAAAAATATAGTGGTTATTCTCTTTAAAAGACATAAGAAAACAGGAGGTATTTGTATAGATGCTACCCAATTACATTGGTCCCATGGTGGTTCTGTTGGTCCTTTTTCAAGAAGGCAAAATTAGGTGGCAAAATCCTGAACTTTTTCCACAGGCTGAACTCACACACACTGTATTGTAGCAAGATGGATGGGGTACCTGATAACGTATTTTTTTGCCTACCCAGATCTATTTTATATCAACTGCATTCTGAGACAGTCAATTATACATTAACAGGTCCTAAGGAAGAACTGCAGGATTTGGCAAAGGTAACATCAGGAAAAATTATAAAAGTGAGGGACGATTGCCCAAGACAGTCAATCTAGAAGATTGCTTGGATTATTATAGTATTGTTCCATGATGAACTGCAGCATTTAAGGACATCTTGAAATTCCTATTTGCTTCTTGCATTTTGTGCTTTGTCTATAATTCATCACCAAACATAACACAAAAATATTTCATTGATCCTAAATGTCGTAAGAAAACTGGTTTTGTTCTAAGGTATAGGTCACCTTTAAAGGATTATTTCCCTACCTTACATGATCACATAGAAAACATTCTAAGAAAATATTTGTGTGTCTGTAAATTACAGATACTAGGTAATTTAATTCAGTCTACACTGTAGTTTCCAGAGAACAAGTACAAACCCCTAAAACCTGTATTATTCTTAACTAAATCATTTTTGAGCACACAATATTTAACACTATAAATACATGTTCAGCTTTTTCTGATGCATTCTACAAGCAAGAGTTCATACCGGATCATAGGAAATAAGATATATTTAAGAAAGGAGCAGGATATATTGGATGGAAGTGTATGCAAGTGTCTTTAAGTAGGAAGGACAAACTGTAGTACACAAGAACTCACAAGTCCATACAAAACACCAAAATGGAAATGCTATAATCTACCACACTGACTGCAAAATCAATACGCAAGCACAGTTTGCATACAGTCTTCAAAAAACTGTAGAAAAAGGAATGGAAAAGAATGACACAAAAATTCCAGCAGACTACACTATTTATGTACAAAGCAATATACAGGTACGAGACAAGCCAGGTTGTGTGATGCTGCCTACGACAGCTTCCCTTTGTGCAATGATGTGTGCCACAGAGCATCATTAAAAACAGTTGCAGGACTCCTGAATGCTGAGTAGAAGAGTAGGTGGATTGAATGCTAGCACTAATCAGCATTGGCTCTGCAGCAGAATGGAGTTAGAAATGAAACGGGAACAAAGGTTGGGTGAAGTGAGAAACTTCACAAGTCTTCTTGTCTCTCCAAGTCTTGCCTGTTGGTTATTTCCATCCTGGACTAGTAGAGACCTACTCAGTGGCTCAGTCATGTGCTCTAGGCTTTTCCAGTGTTCGGAACCTGGCTTTTTTGTAAGACTCATAGTTGCAACTGCACAACCACTTTATCTGTTAGATTTGTATCAACCCATTAGTGGGAGTCACTGGGTTTCCCCTCAGCAGGGGAAGATGTCTCTGGGATGGTGGGCACCTGTGAGGGACAGTTCCTTGGAGCCTTGTGCCAGGGAGGCCACTCAAAAGAGAAGTAAAAGAATTACCAGCACCTGGGCATCAGCAGCGGTTTGACTCATTCATAGCAGCAGATTTGCACTGAACATAAAGTAGGACCAGGAAGAAAAAATGAGGGAGGCACCCATTGCAGAGCCTGTACCCAGGCACTGCTCCTGGGGGCTTTACCAGGAGTCCTGCCTCAAGTCTGTGCGTTGTCTGGGGGGAGATACAGCCTTGGTGCCCATGAGGGAAGAAAGATTGATGACTTTGGAAGGAATATGCACTAAATACATTGTTTCAGGAAGATCAGGAGCAAGAACACAACATTTTCAAAAACACCATGGCAAAGCTGAACAAGTCATTAACAGTTTGACTGCCTTCTTTGACACTTCACTATTTTAAATCCTTTGTTCTTTTCAGTACTTGAAACTACACTCTCTGTATTATTTAGACAAAGGAAACTGGGTAAATATTTTCCCTTCAAAGTCACCAATATTATTGGAGTGAAGAAAATAACTCATCTTTCCAAGAATGCTTTCTGCCGGGAACAGGAGCTTCTACATAGTCTTATATGGTGAATTATAGCCGAGGTGAACTGTCCCAATGGACTATACACCTATTATAATGGCTAATATTAAAAATATCTTCATTGTGGCCTTAAAAGTCACAGTAATAAAATCAAGATAGTCTTCAGGCTCATAACAGAATAATATTACAGTACATTTTTATAAAGTGCCCTTATTTATCCCTCTGTAAATTAATTCAAATGCAGCAATAAAAAGAGCTGAATGGAAATTAAAGAGATGAGAGACAATTATTCCTTTACATCTCCACAAAAGGATTCTTCTGAGCCCAGTACTAAAGCTCAGAGCCTTTTTAAAGACAAAAAGAGAAGTGAATGTTAGAGGGGAGGTTTAGTATTACCTATAGTTATGGGGATTTGTGCGACTGCTGCTGTGTTGCTACAACAAGGCTGCAATAACACAAGTGAAGGCAAGGAAGCAAAGAAAATCCAGGCAAGTCACCAGAATAAATCTGTTCACATGCTGATGCTTCAGCTTCTCAGATGAACAGTCTACTCTTCTGCGCGTCTACTGCCAGAAAACTAATGACACTGGGAGTGATGGGAAACAAATTAGAAATCTATATTATTCCTACTTTTAAAAGTGGCATAAAGCCTGGAATTCCACATGCTTTGAGAAAGAAATGGAGATCAGCTGTATCTCAGAGAAAACATGAGAAACCTCTGTAATGAGAGTGATCCTTATTTTTGTGCTGAGTTTTAAATTCAGTGCTGGACTTGTAGCACTGAAACAATTAGGTGTAAAAGAAGTACCTTGGCAGAAATCTTTTGGATTTGAGAATCAACTTCATTGTAAATAGCAGACAAAGACTATGCCCTAGGATGGGATTGTGAAATGTCTTGTAACTTAACAGAGACAGGAAGGGACTTGACTTTTCCTGGAAGATTGCAACTCCCACAGATTTCAGGGGGGTTTTCATGTAGTCAAAGCATTGCAGGCACAGTTTTTACTACTGCAAAGAGATTTTCAAAGACATGCTGAGTTTCTTACCAATTCAAATGGAAAGAGCACATCTCGTAATAGGAACCAAGTGGCTTCTGCCCTACCTATTTGAAGAATCTTTGTGTGTAAGACTCACACTCGTTTCTTAAAAGGCTGGTGCAGCCATTGTCTTCCAAGGGAAGCAATGAAGAAACTAAGCAGCAAAGTGCTCCACCTCTCCTGCAGTTCTAACATACAGTGTCCTTTACTTTCAGTGAACAGAGACTATGAGAATGCTGACCCAGCTTCAGCAGCCAATGCATAGAGCAAATGCATAAGCATATGTCATTTAGTATGCAATGTACTGAGTCTTTACCTGGTCTAGACTTTTCCACGTGCCAGTGTGCTGCCAGCAACCCAAAGGCTAAAGGGTATCACCATTGCACAGACAAAGGTAGGGGGAACCGACAGAGCAGCAAATGAGATGATGCAGAAGACAATGTTAATATGAACTACACAGAAACCAAATGACTTTTCACTGAGCTTCTTCTTTAACTTTGCCACCCCAGCACTGTGAGCAGATACAAAAAACTTGCCAGATGCAGTTAAAGCATTGACACTCCTAGTGAAAGTAAAAGGAGGCTGGCCAGTAACCAGCACTGCCTGCTGAAACGTGAACCTTGGATTAGCTGAAGTGGACAGTCCCTGGGTTATTTTCTGTTTATTTAGTTAAGTAGCAACCCGGCCTCATGTGGAATGAGCAAATCGAGAAATGAAAGCCAAGAGTGAGTTACATTTTCCCACAGAAATGGAAAGCTTTTTGATGATTTAATACAGTGTTGCTCTGGAGTAACACTATATTAAATATTCAGTCAGGCTACAAGCAGAGGAATACCTGAAACCCAACATTTCTCCTTCTCCCACATCCACATTTAAATAGAGAAATACCATCATAATTATATTTTGAAAAATCCCTGAGTTACTGTATCTACAGAATTACCACTTTAAAATCACAGTCTGCTATTCTAATCCTATCAAATGATCCAAATTTATTCTCCCATATGTGGGTGGGGTTTCTCCGGCTCTGCATTCCTTCCTTCCCTAGTCTCCATCCAAAGAAGCACTCTTCAAAGGACATCACATCCCAAGTGGATAACTGTAAGCATATTCTAAGTGTTTCTCAATATGTAATTTTGTGGAGCTGCCTAGTCACATGTTGCTGACATTCCTGTTTGTTTCCAACTGCTAAACAGTTTCAAATGACAGCTAAAAGTATATGGACCAGTATATGAACAGTTTTCTAAAGCTGCTTTCAATGCAAGCAATCAGTGTGCCTGCTCCCAAGAAACCGCTAGGGTGAAGAGGACGAAAAATCATCTATCAGTGGGTGAGCCATGCCATGAAACAGCTCAAGAATGCTGGATATAAATTGGGGTAAATGCTGTGTGTTATTCTTGAATATAATTACCACTCGAGTGACAGTGAATTTCACCTGATGAGAGCCAGCACCCTCAGAGTAGGGAAGATTTTACACTACCTACACACCATTCCAGGCACATTTCTGGCACATAACCCAGTGAATGCTACTTGGGAAGCAATAGCTAGATAGAGGTTAACTCTGGATATGCTAATAGCAATGACTGAATAAAAGAGAATACAACCTGCCTGCCACTTCTCTGAATAACCTACAATTCCATCCTTCACAAAAAAAGTAAAATAAAATCCTTAAGATACTTCAGGAGGCCTTTGGAAAAGGCCTCCCCCTCTAATACATGTTAGAGGCCTAAAGAATTCACAGTGGTTCAATATTTGTTAAATTATATAGGCCATTTTGCTTAGGATTTGCTTGGCCATGGCATTCAAGTGATGACAAAAATACAGTGGTAAGAAAAATACTCCATGATAAATGCTTAAACGAGGGATACGCTGACAATGGACTTGATCTTGCACATCACTGATCATGCAAGCAGCCTTGGCTGGCTCAGGTCCATGTGCAGTTTCAGAGATATTTATACGAATGCAGATGGACAAAAGCAGATTATATTTTTACTTTAATAGCTTCTACAGAGCCAAATAACACTCTACAGTTAAACACATTATTCCTGTTTAAACCCATGACAGGTCTGAGCACA
Organism: Pachycephala philippinensis; assembly: GCA_013397055.1. Classification (NCBI taxonomy): domain Eukaryota; kingdom Metazoa; phylum Chordata; class Aves; order Passeriformes; genus Pachycephala; species Pachycephala philippinensis. Next base: position 381,987 of record VWZT01006662.1, read on the forward strand.
GACACTGAATGGCCCATTTCCATAAATGTTTGAACTCTGTTTCTCGCCATTTTTAAGTTCAACATATGCTCATATTCTGATTCATTCTGAAAACTTCTGAGAATTCCCCGAAAATTGCACAAAGCTTGTTCTGAGAGTAGAACCTTCCAAGGCCATGTGGCTCAGCTTTGCTATGGAACACGGTAACGGTATAATGGTATTCACCAGTATCTTAAAATTGCTAACTATTAACAAGCACCTTTAAAAAAATTTCCCAAGGTGGTTATTCTCACTGCAATTGCTTCTGACAGGTTGAGTCAGATTTAGCATGTTAACCAAACACCGTCTCATTAATTCAGATGCCATGTGCGCAAAGAAACATTTCTCTGACATTAGGGAGTTACATACTTATTACTCTGCAAAAGAGACAGAGACGTAAATTCAATGTATTGACCTAAACCCTGAAATTCTGATTTAATTTTCATTCAGTCCTAAGCCTGGACAAATTCTCTTAACCTTACATGGAATTTGGTTTAGCAATGAATTCAGGATTTAGCCACTCGGAAACATGACATACTTGAAAGACGGCTTTCACTTCATAGCAAATGCTACTGATGATCACATTCAAAAATTCTGTAAGAGTAATGGATTCAGAATTTGTTTGCAGCTCATTATCAAGTACCCAATCATGACACCCATAATCAATCTTAGTAGTACCTTACTTGAGTATCCCATCCACGTGAGAAATCCCTCTGACATCAGTGGGGCAGGGTGAATAGTAAGATACTACCTACTTTGATTAAAAATGGCACAACCGAGTCCATGGTTTTCCGTATTTTGCACATAGATTTAGTGAAGGAACTACCACCCCTGTAATTATACTGCCTTGTATTGTATGGTGCATTGTGGTCACAAAGCAGCACAGCCCCAGCATAAAACAAAGGCTGCACCCGCCCTGGGACATCTGATAAAAACACACCACATGCATGTACAAATCTAAGGTCTTCTCTTGATGCTAAGTATTAGTTGTACTGATCTAACAAAATGTCTGGGATGATTTATTGACTTCTATGCATTAATCTTGCCCCTGGATCTAAGGTCAGTTTAAAGTACAACTAGGCACAAAAGTACAGTGCTTGTTATTATCAAAACAAATAGAAACCTTTACGGATGTTTTCAAAAGGTATTTTAGCCATACAGTGATGAACAGATCAGGTATGCCACAAGAGTCACCAAAACGCTTGAAGGCTTACGTGGTGTTATGTTTCTCTTGTATCTGTGACCCTGAGTCCCTGCAGTGAACTGTACTGGCACTTTGATCTTCCCATTTTGCAGCATTTACATTCTCTGTGTCTTGAATGAAAGGGGAAGTGGGTGAGAGCACATTGCACTGCATGGAGCATTCTCCAGGTGCATCATCCAAACAGGAGCACAGGGGAGACAGATGGCTATGGATCATTGCTTGGCAAAGACACTACAATGACTTGATGAGATCTTTGCTAAGTTTCAGTTACAAAATTAAGCAGAAACTGTAGATGTTAAATAGGAAAAAAAAAAAAAAAGAGAAATCTTCTTTAATCATGGTATCTTCTGCCAGAAGATAGCGTCAGGACTTATTAAGGATGCAGCTAGGAATCTCTTCATTTATTTTTCACGTTTCCAAGGCTCTTCTTCAACAACATTGAAGTCTGCAGATTTGCCATTGGTTGCCAGTGTTACCTGCAAGTAATTATCATCAACAAACGACTTAAAGGCCAAGGCACTTTGAGAAGAAAAGTAGTGAGTTTTATATGGAAGATTATGATATTTACAGGAATTACATACACTGCCACTTATTATATAAGTAAAATGTATTTATTCAGAATTCACAACACTCCCAAGTAGTGAGATTCCTGTTCATTTATTTATTATAATGACTAGAAAACATCAGTAGTAGAAAAACATTCCACATTTTCTTAACCTTCACTGCAGGTTTTTTTAAATAAGTATGTCAGATTCTACTCCTTTCTATCTCTTGTAGATTTCTCTGGATGATTTAAAAAACAGATTATTTATTTTTTTTAATGTAGAAAATCGTATTTTTTCAGTGGAATTCCTTAGCAAAGCTGCATAACTGATGCAACAATGTGAAAAATATGCAAGGCCAGAATAATCATAGATGTGTTTCTACACAAACTCACCTACAATTACACCACCTTTAAAGAAATGGTAGAAAAGACATGTGAAAGTATTGTTCATCATACCACTATAACAATGCAGTGAAAGATTTTGACTATAGTCCAATTAAAAATTCCCAGTAATGCTAAACTGGTCGCACGTGATGTACAGCAAAACCTCACTCTTTCCTGTAAAGATACATGCTGGAATTTTTAGGTTTTAAGAATGGTAAAAGACCTATAGAGATCTACCAACTCACAGTGAACACTGGATTGTATGTTCCGTTCCAGAGATCAGTATAAATGAACCCTTGTTTCAAGAAAGATATCTCCAGCCAAATGACTTTAAAAAAATCAAAAATTAAAAAAGGTAAAATGTCAATTTAACTTTCCAAAAGTGATGTAGATCTTGATAATGAGAATCTTTCATTTAATTCTAAATGGATGGCTTACTTTTTCCTAACTTACCTTGTAAGTTAACATCTTCAGCTTCAAATGAAAACTTAAAGACAGAGCTGAAATTCCCCATGCTGGATAAACAGGATGCATGGAAGCATTGGGACATGGAAACATGACAAAATGCACTGATTTTTGAAACAAAGTCAAGCTTTTTCTTAGATAATTGGAAGGGGAAAACATGCAAATACAGGAATGAACAGCTTATTCAGAAATGAAAATCACACAGAGTCATGTGGAATATGATCATAAAAAAAATACAAAAATATCATGCAATAACAACCACTCTAACCCCATATAAAGGTAAACTACTTATTAATTATGTACATTGACCATGCAAAATTATAAACTACTAGTGTTATACATGGAATATATTACAGAAAGTAAATAGAAAGGGCATGCTAGTAGATCAGCTTTTCCATATCCTGACCAGAGCTGTAGTGAGCTTCTCAACCCACCAGTGCGTTGGACAGGGACAAGAGATGTCTTTTCAAATTTTGAATCCCCAGATCCTACACTCTGTTGCCTTTGCAAGTCTGACACTTGGGAGTTGCAGACCACTTCAACATGATCCAAACGCTTCGCAAGTGTCAGCATATATTCATAGCTCATCAGTTAGGTCACAACAACACATCCTTTTGGCAGCTTGCAGACAGACAAGAGAAGTGACCTGCTAAAAGTCAGTCTTGTGCTCAATCCAGTAAAGCCTGGCTCTTTTCATGAGTTTCAAAGTGCAAACTGAGACTGTGAGCAGACCAAACCTAAAACAATTTAAAAGGACAAACATTTCTAGCTCATAAATCACTGGTCCCAAACTTGAATCAAAGGGCATGCTAGGATGATATACAGCACCATTAATCCATGTTTGTGAGGCAAGATATTGCCTCAGCTGAGGGAAATGATATGAAAAACTGAAGGAGAAAAGAAAGCACAGCAAGTATTGATTGCATCAACAGGCTACTACTTTCTAACTTGACTTGGATCTCTGTGCAAATCTCAGAGACTAGGAGCAGATAAAATTATCGGTATTCAGTTCCACGAATATAATCTTAAACTCACCGAAACTCATTGTCTATTTAACTTAAAAACAGTGTTCAAAAAATTCCAAAAGAAGTTATCCATAAAGTGTGTGTGTGCACACACTTTCTATCTTTCTTTCCAGAGAGTTTCATTTTTTCTTCAAATTTTAATGTCTTGTGTCCTTCCCTTTTTTGAGAAATATCAATTAATGACAATTCTCAATTTTGTGTGAGCATGTATTCTCTTTCCATTTCAGATCTTATTTTTAAAATTTTTCTCATGGAAAAAGAGTGGGTCTGAACAGAAAGGGGAGAGCCATGTCAGAAAAAATGCATGATTTAAAAAAAACCACTTTATTGAAACCTTGGAAGATTCAGGGAAAAATTGAAGATAAGATGAAAGCAGTTTTGTTTTTTTCCCAGAATTTAGTATTAGTTTTTCCCCTGAAAATTCAGGTTTGGCCTGCATTCTGCAGAAGTAAGCATTAGGAAAAGAAATCATTCTAAAGAACATTTTCAGCCAGGCTAGAGACAAGTGAAAATGATAGTATAGGACTTATATTTCCAATATAAATGGTGATCTGCTAAAGGACTCAGTGCAGTCATTCACAGCTAGATACTGGCTCAGTTGTGGCAGCTGGAAGATACAAGAGAATCAGTTTGGATAAATGGCTAGGGTAGGCTGATTGGCAAACCCCACTGTCTCAGAGACAGTGTACAGCATCAGACTGGAGCATTAATAAATACAAAAAAAAAGACTATGAAATTAGCAGTTCCACCTTGTTTCACTCTCTTTTCTCCTTCTTGTTGAAAGCTCTCTCTGGATTTTAAACTGCCCCATCCCAGTGGTGGGGTCTTAGTGAACTTCTAACCACGAACTTCCCGAACTGTCTCCTCATTCAGCTGGCAGGGTTGCTCAAGCTCACTTCACTCTGATCAAGACGTTATTATTCGTATTAATATTGCATGTTAGTTACAGCAAGGGTTACAGAGGGAATACAGTGATTGTGCCTTAGTGCCTCGGGGAGGAACGCTGCCGGGAGCGAAGCAGAAGCATGCTGTGTGAGTGCAGGAGCATTCTCATGCTAAAGCGCATTCAACGTGTCGACCTCTGAACAGCATATCATGAAGGCAGTCAGCAAGTGACAACACCTGCATCTGAATTGCAGCCATCCTTCATTTGGGTTGGCAATTAAGTTCTCTGTTGCCACAGAAAATTAAGTAAATGTCCATAGAAGGTGATGCCATATTCTCTGAGTCTTGGCATATTCCATAATACGCTGCATCTTGCCTTTTGATATGTAAACAAAGTACATGATTTTTTCCCATCGAATGACAAGTTTTAAGAAGAGTGCAAAAAATCATCTTTTGAACTGCTCAAACACATTCAAAATGTCTGGGGTTCATGGACCTTGTTGTCACATTGTTATTTGCAGAATGATTTGAAAAATACATGCAAGTTAAAAAATAAGATAAAATAAAGCATGCAGTGCTATATACATGTCTCAATATCCATAAATGTGAAAGGTACCTTGCACTCATCTACCATGACTGAGTTGTGAGCTGCAAAAACACATTGGTTTGAGTTGTTTTCCCTATGATTTTTCATGTCGTCATAGATTGACTGAGTCTTGGTCATTTCAATGTCTTCATGCCCTTTATGATGGGAATCAATGGTGTCAAGTTCTGCCTTGGAAAGGTGGTAGACAATGCCAGCACCAAAAGAATCCCCCACTACATTGACTGACGTTCTCATCCGGTCCCTACAAAAGAAGGAAAAGGCAGAGGCTGAATGGCATGAGAGGAAGAAAAAGTAGGGCATGGCAGCCCTGTTTCTGGTACAGTTACTGCATTTGTTTCAGGAAGCTTAAGGTATCTTTTGAACAGAGAGATGGGAGCTTTTAAGGGAAATGAGAGAAGTTTGCTTTCCCAAGGGACTTGTTCATACAGGGAGGATGTTCAAACTGCCATGTCCCAGCTGCTTATTCTCATGAAGTTTGGCAAAGAATGCATGCTAGATCACAGCCAAACTGCAGAGCTGTGCTTGACTGACATCCCCCACTGCCTGCTTCTGGAGCTGGAGGTTTCAATACAAGGGTGCCCAGCTCACACCACTGCCCTTTGTTTAATCTGAATTTATCAGAGCACTGAACTTAATACAACCAGAGAAAAGGATTTTGGATCTAATGAGCCGTTCTCATTTCTAGTATGAATTAACAAAAGGCCGCTCCCTTTATTCTTAGTGAGCAAACTATGGGGAACAAAAATGCCTGAAATATCTCCATAATGCTTAGGCCATTGAAGCTCCTCTCCTGGCACCATCTTTACAGATGGCCATCTGTTGGTGTGGCAGCATGCCCACTCACACTACATGTGCCAGAGCTTGGCATATGAGCAACCCAAATATAGGTCATGGCCTACAAAATTATGAGCCTGTGACAGCATTTTACTAACGAGTGCCCCTTGTTGTATGAGGGTGCCAACAGAGGCTAACATGCTTCATTACAAAGAAATATGTTTGTTGGCACTTTCTGGACAGGATGCCATTAAACAGACATGCCAGTTTTCTCCTGTCTTGTCTTTAGTGTGGCTCTATCTGTCAACAGTGAAGTCACAGTTGTGGATTTTCCCTGACTTCAGAATTCTGCCCCAAACCTGACCAGAATTCTGCAAAACTGGGAGCTGGGTCCTGCTCTCTTTCCTGCTGCAGCACACATGTTGAAATCATTTACAATCTCATTTGCCTCTTCATATTTGCACTAAACATAAAACTCCTAAAAACCTTCTGACCAAGGATTGCATATTAAACTGACTTAAAGCAACCGAGTCTAGCTTTGCCAAATAGGTCAGAGAAGTGATTACACTGATTAATTCTCAGAAGTATATTTATGAAGATCCATTTACACAAAATGGCCAGGTTGAACAGTGTGGACATTTGCCAAGTGACAAAAGCTAGCATGTAAGACCTCATTTCCCAAGACAGTGATTAACTTCAAAACAACCTTTCTAGTATTTCTAGTACTAGATTTGCGTGACATCTCCTTTTCCTGTAGAACACCAAGAAGAAAACATCTAAATATATAAAATCTCAACTGATAAACCTTCATTATACATGCTTATTCATGACCATATAAACTTTTGAGCCCATTTTAAGATCTTTGGTCTACACATCAGTAAATCTGCCTTTCTCAGCTGTGGAATTATAGTCCCATTCAAGTTTCTCCTCTCCCTCTCAGTATTACCATGCCTACACATTTACAGACTTTGTGGTGTAATATCTTTGCTCAAGCAGTTAATTTTCTTTTTTTGGCATCAAAAGAATACCCAGAAGGTAAAAAACCTCTCCAATAACTCCCCCAAGAGACAAACCAACAACCTATAGGAGGAAAATGTCCTTCCAGTTTTGCTTCACACAAATTAAATGCTTTATGCAGTTCTCATCCAATGCCGGTGAAGACTATTTTAAACCTGGTCAGAGTGGTAGAATACGAAAATAAGACTTTCTGGTGTGATTTTTAATTAAGACCATTAAATATGCTGAACCTGAAATACAACTCTACAAAATACACTGAAATACAACTCTACAAAAAGAACACCTACTTAATTTTTTTGCATGAGTGGTAGTAAATTTTGAAAGGATTCACTGATGCCAGATGACAGAGGGATAGTATAGGATGCCAAAAACACAAGGTAGAGAGAATACATCAACATAATTGAGGCAGAATTCAAATTCTGAAAGGGTCATTTGAGGAGATGCTCCAGCTCACGTGCACACGTACCACGAGCTGAGAGATTCAGCAACACAAACTGCACACTGATGCACAATATGGTACACTGTGTGAACCAAAGGAAACCAGGAAGCTCCTCACAACAGAAGGGGCAAAGTCTCAGCTGTCAGGAATCAACAGCAAAGTGCCACTGACCTCTTTTGGGGCAAAAAACACCCTATGAAGAACAAAGACAACTGTACTTACTCTTTTGTTAAAATCCACCAACCAATTAATTCCAGGCAAGTGGGACAATGTAAACAACACAAATATAGGAAAGTTGCAGTCCAGAGCCTGTTCATAACATCCAGACTTCAACTGGGTCTGAATATTCTGAATCTAGATCTAAGCCAAGGCACAGAGGCAGAACTGAAGCAATCTATTTCCAAGTTACTGAATGAAGGTTTAAGTACCGGATCAGCTGTCCAAGCTCATTTTCCCTAATTCCTCTCTCTTTGCCGCAAAATACCACTAATCTTGTACCACTGATATTTGCTAAGCTTGTCAGCTCACATCTGGAGAGTGCCCAGTTTGTGGCTCAAGCAAAATAAGCTCATTTTATTCCATCTGTTGGCATATAATTGCTGTCCTATTAAATGGGACTGCTGTGTTGTGTTTGGTTTTAAACTGAGAAACTGTAAGAGTTGTGAAATCCTGGGAGACTTGCCTGGTGAAAGAGCTTACACTGGGTATGCATGCATGGGAGGTAGAAGGATTGAACAACCCAACAGATACTGGAGAGGCTTGAGAGAAAATCGACCTTACAGGTCCAGTTTGAAGGAGAGCGTGCCAAGTTTAAGGATTTGATATAAAGTCATTTTTGTGTTACACAATGACCAAATCATGCAGAACTGGCTTTGGTAAGACCACAGTTTCAGATGGTGGTAGTACTGTAAAATCAGCTTATGTTCTGATACTTGCTTTCATCAAAAATATTGAAAAACTCATAGAGTAGGACATTTCTTAAAACCTTTTTTAATCTCAAATTGAAATGTTATTGAAGGGCTGTTCCAAGTATTTCTACATGGCTGGTTGCATTTACCCACAGGTTCCAGAAAAGTGGCTGGAATTGGGTCTTAAATATTTTATTAACTTTCTCTTCTACATTCTGTTATAAATATTGCTGTAACATTATTTAATGATCAGAAGAAATGGAAGAAGGCAATGTTTGTAAGTAAAGAAAATATATTTTTATGACTTTTCATTTCAGAAATTCTTTAGGTCTGGTTTGTGTGTGCAAAAGCTTGCTCAAAAGTTGGCTTGTGTGCCTTTTCTTAACATAGTAATGTCAGCAGCATCATTTTTCATAGCTCATTAGATCATTGTGGCTACCATAACACAGCCACTGGAAGATGGAAAATGAAGCTACTAGTTGTTGAACATAGATTAATAAGTACAACACTTTCACCAACAAACAGTGTCTTGACTTTGCAGCGCCAGTGGCATGACACAGAGCTTTTCACCTATTCTCTCATCTCTTTTCCTTTTTCAGTTCTGAATCACACTGCAGTTGCACTGCTGATTGTAGGCCAGGAGGATCCAAACCCAACTGTTTGGGCTGAAAGTTCTCTTGCCCTTCATTTATTTTGGAAAGACACCTAGAAATATTTCTTTCAGAATTGCTATCCTTCCTCTACGTACATTCATCACTGCTACAGGTCCACAGTACAGAAGTTTTTATTTCCTAAGCAAGGTTGGGTTAACCAGTGGGAACAATGCTGCTGAAGCTGAGAATGCAATGCAACACCCACTAGCGGATCAGAACTGTTGATAAACTTACAGCTCTGAGGCTTGCTAGTGTGGGCAGAGCTTCTCAGTCCACAGGAATATTTTAAAAATACATTTCCCTAAAAAAACCAAACAAACCACAGGCTCCTTTTGCACATCCTCCTACCAGCTGCAGAAAACTACCTATTCGCCTTACTTGGAGAGCCAAGAAAAACAGATACTTAAAATATATTTTTATAGATTTTTTTCTCTCCTTCTTCCAACTGCAGATTCCTACATCACTTTCCTGTTTTCAACGATGACATTGTAAATATAATAAACCCACTGAATATCACATCCTTCCCTATGCCAGCTGTACTTTGCCTGCTGTACCCTCTCATTTCACCATTCTGCATCATATAATGAAATTCAGTTATATATAAATTATATAAGCCAAGTTTTCCCTTTGCCTCCTCAAGCTGTAAATTCCTCTTTCATTTTTCCCTGAAGCAGAAATCAGAGCTGCATGTTATCCTTTCAAATTCTTAGTGACAGATAGAGCATGCCAGTAGATCCAAAACACATGTCAGAGGACTGATTAAGTTCTTGAATTCTTCTCAATGACCAAAAGATAATGACAGAAAATTAAACTTCTATTTTATCTGCACATGCACATTCTCAACTCTGCTATTTCTTCTTGCATAATTTTAGTTGTGTATCTGGGACTGAAGGGTACCAGAAGCAGGCAGCTGAGGCTGTTAGTATAGGAGAAAACACACAAATAGTACAGTTATATTTACATCTCCCTTTCTGGGCACCACAGCTGGAACAACAAAAACAAACATCTTTACTACTGAAAAGAGTACTAGGCAAGAGAGAGCTGGCTGTTGACCAGAATATACCAGAATATATTGTGCTGCAGCAGTACAGGACAGTACGAAAATCTCTCTAGAGGCCAGTACAACTTAAGGGCTACTGAGTCTCTTTCAGCTCTGCACAGATGACAGAAAGATATCCACGCTGTAAAATGACAGCAAGAGAAAGGATGTGGCCTGGCATGCCCTCTGTCTGTATTTACAGCTTCTGTATTCAAGTGTTGAAGACCAAAAGCCTCAGAAAACAATCTGTGGGTTAGCTGTTTCTTGCCGTAGGACCTGCAGTGGCCTGGAGGTCATTGATGACAATGGAGAACTTTGATCACAAGTCCTTGGAAATGAAAGCCATTCTTTCCAGTTTGAGTGAGCTGACAGTAAAATGAAACTAGGGAATTACCTTCTTTACTTCAGTTTTCATTCTTATTTGTCTTTGGTCTTTGTCCCGCCCTAGAACAGACTCTTTTGAAAGGTATTTTACTTTCTTACGTATGAAAAGAAACCGACTTTCCCCTCTTACAAGTATAAAACATTTGATACTGCAAATGCCCAAATCACTCTATAACTTGCTGGCAACATCCTGATGGAACTTGCATTTTCAGTGTTCATCCTTCATTTTAGACCAGAACTATAATAAATGGAAACATGAAAGCAAAGATTAGAAAACTGCTCCTGAGCTATGGAAAGGCATCATTAGAAGAAAATAATATAAAAGTGTGAGCTCACAAGTGTGCCTAGAAGACCCTTGGCTCATAGAAACTGACTTCAGCAGCTCTGTAATTGTTTGTAACAGCTGAGAAGCTGCTTTCAGTGTCTACTACTTCACTGAACAGCCCATTTCCTCCTTTGATTTACCTGTAGAGGAGAGACTTACAGTTCTTTAAGACCAATGGCTGGAAAGCACTGTGGACAAGCATTACTTCACTACTTTTTCTGCACCAAGCAGTGGAGTCAGGACAACTTACAAAAGCCAGTCAACAGCAACAAGCAAACTGATATCCTGGGTAGGGAGACCCACTGCAGTCAGGATCAGCAGCATAGTGACAAGTCCTGCGCTGGGAATGCTGGCAGCTCCAACACTTGCAAGGGTGGCGGTCAAACTGCAAAAACAAAAATCAAATGGGAGTAGCAGGAAGAGGAACATACACTTCCCTTGCATACTCATGTGATCATTAGGAAGGTCATATTTTTAATGTGTTCTTCCCATAAAACTAACAACTATAGGACAAATCAAGGTAAGCTCAGGTCATATTTTTCACTCTTGTGTTTCTCTAAAAGTATTTACTAAGGGAGACCAGATCTATGGGGTTTGTTCCAAGAGTTGGAAGAGGGCTGTCTGTAAGCTAGTTATGACATTCAAATCTGTGTCGTGGTGTTCTCTGAACTCTACAGACACATCCAAGGTTTTGAATCCTGAGTTTTGACCATCCAGACATGCTAAAGTTTGGTGCCTACAGGCTGAATTTTCAGGGTGATTCATTTCTGTTTATTTATGTTACCTAAAGAGTGAATTGTGAGTTAAAGGCTGAGAGAAAGCAGTTATTATTAAATACAGAAGAATAAAAGTCTTGGTATCCAAAACTCGCAAAATACAAGCCAGTGGTGTACCAGGCCTGGATACAAATCACCCTAGATGAAAAAGCAAAATTGATCTGATTGTTTCATAAATCCAAACCTGTGTTTGTTTTTGCCTCTTATATTTTGATAAAGATCAGTAGAGTGAATGAATGTCTGAGCTTCAAAGCTTTGTAAAAGTACAACACAGACCATAACAAATATCAACATCATTGGGCAGTCCTATAAAGAATGGAAAATAACTTTGTCAGAGAGCAAGTCAAGGGGAGAAAAACAGGGAAGAGAAGGAGGAGAGGGAGAAGCAGAAGAGGGAGAGGAGGAAGGTAAATAAAAAGGAAAGCAGGTGAGAGGGACCAGTTTGATTTTTATTTATGCCTCAACATAGTTTATATATGAAGTGAAAAACTACTATAGGGGCTGTACACATGCTGAAAGCTGTTCGGGAAAAAATGCCAGGGAAATCGGGCTGTGGGAAGAGCCTTAGCAGACAAAAGCAGTGAACTGCACCAAAACGGGCGCCATTTCCTTTGGGTTTCTTGAAGGGAGTGGGGGCTTATCCCACAGCTCGTACCCAACAAACCTGAAAGTGCTTCCAATACAAAAGTAGGGGAAAACAAACTGCGCAGGAAATACTTGCCCATTAGCCCCAGGAGTCATCTGTGAGGATGTTAGCCTGATTTAGAGCTGCCAGATGCTGGCTGGCTGGGTCTGTCCCAGGCTGCAACGTGTTTGTCAGGTGTCTGGGTTAGAGTGCAGCCTGCCTTACTAAACACCCAGGTAGGTCCAGCAGGTGTGCAGGCAGGATGCTCTGCTCTGCTGTCCGGCTTTGCACGGGATGCCAGATCCTCAGGCATGTCCAGCCTAAACTGGTAAGGGATTCCTTCCAAGCTCTGTGAGGAAATACTTCTGCCCACCTTCCCACAGCAGCACTTACAGCCCTGGAGGGGAATGAAGCTAGCACTGTTCAGAGCTAAACAGAACCTGGCTTAGATACCATTTCCAAGATCACCCTTTCCGAAAGAATACAGGAAATCAGAGGAACTACACGACCAGTATGAAGTAATTAAGACTGGTCAAAGGCTAATTAAGTCTTTATGATGTTATGTCTGGGTCATTTGAATATTCTCAGTATCACAAAGTGCAAATACCAGACAAAACCTAATAATCTTTCCTTCATTTGTATTGTCACCTCAAGAGATAGTTCTTGTCATATTGCTGTAGCAAAAATGCATGAAGAGGAAAACCAGTGGTTTTACAAATAGACCAAGGTTGCTCCCTGCTTTGCAAATGTCAGTCACAAAGCTGGATACACCAGCCTTGAAATGGTGAGATCAGGAAGAGCCAATTGGTCAATCCCTCAGAGGAAGAGAAAATTAGTAACTCAGGTTCAAGCCTACCAAATCTCCTGGACAACAGAAGATTCCTGATTTGAATTTCCCTGGTCTCAATTTAGTTTAATATGTGGCATGTCTGAAATGACTATTTTCAGTTTTAGGAACAAATATGCATCACGCAGGTCTAGCATCTGCCTTCATTAGAAGCAGCCCTGAACCATTTACAAACTTGGCTTTACTATTTCAGGAGTCAGGACAGGAAGTAAATGACTGGAAAATGTGGAACTAGTACAGCTGGGCAAGAAACATAGAATTAGACACCCCTTTGCAGGAGTTTCTTTAGTGTTAAAAAGGTTTAATAAAAGAAAACTGTGTGGGTGAAAACTACAGGAAGAAGACAAATTTGGCAGCCTTCACTTGTGGTTTCCATTTTAGCTATTCAAAATGTTAGGCCTGCTGTCTTCATCAAGTTAAAATTCCCTTCCAGTAAACAGTCTTCAATCACTCTTATCCTTTTTTAATGGGTACTTTCTTTTGTCATTACAGATGCTCAGCTTTGTTCTGGTAAGACAATTTGATATGAAAAGACTACAGTTAATATTTGCTGCTTAAGAGATAAAAGGTCTGGGAGTATCCAGACCATGCCACAGACAATCTCACCCTCAGGATGGGCTATTCTCAGTTCATTATTTTTTTTCTGTTCATCAAAGTCACAGAAAAAGTACAGGCAAACATAAACACATAGACAGATTTTTTAGGTATACTTTTTTCTTCTAGTGTATATAAACAGATATATTCTAGAAAGTTAATGCCCCATATATGACTTGTAGCATACCCCTAAACGAAAAAAAAGAAAAGCATTTCATTGGGCAGAGAATGCTTTATATTACAATTGAAATTGTTTTGTGTGCTGGTGTTGGTTGGGGTAGAGTTAATTTCCTTCACAGTGACTGGTATGGGGCTGTGTTTTGGATCTGTGCTGAACACAGGGTTGATAATACAGAGATGTTTTTCTTGTTGCTGAGCAGGGCTCACACAGAGCCAAGGCCTTTTCTGCTTCTTGTACAGCCACAAGGGGTGGTGAGGGGGCTGGGGGTGCACGGGAGGTTGGGAGGAGACACAGCTGGGACAGGTGACCCCAAGTGACCAAAGGGATATTCCAGACCATGTGACATCATTTGTCATCAGTGTATAAAGTGGGAGGAAGAAGGAGAAAAGGGGAGTTCAGAGTGATGTCGTTTGTCTTCCCAAGTGACCGTCACATGTGGCGGGGCCCTGCTCTCCTGGGGATGGCTGAGCACCTGCCCACCTGTGGGAGGCAGTGGATTAACTCCTTGCTTTGCTTTGCTTGTGTGCACTGCTTCTGCTTTGCTACTGAACTGCTGCTATCTCAACCCATGAGTTTTCTTTTACTCTTGTGATTCTCTCCCTGATCCCGCTGGTGGGGGAGTGAGGGAGTGGCTGTGTGGGGTCTGGTGTCTGCCCAGGGTTAAACCATGAAAATTGTCAACTGCAGGAGTGTAAAATACCACCAGCATGCACCAAGGCTGCAAATGAGAGAAAACACATCACTGGAGAACCAGGACCTATATATAAAACTTTAATTTGTATATCATTATTAGAAATCCACAGATTTCATAGTGAATCCAACTGAGACAACTCAGCTACTGAGAAGACATCCAACCCAAAGCATTCACATTTTACAGTCTGTAGAAACAAAGGAGTCTTTTGAACTGACCTCACGGTAACTATCTGGCCTCCATCCAGGTCAATTCCATTCATCTGTGCTATGAAGATGGCAGCCACAGCTTCATAAAGGGCAGTCCCATCCATGTTAATAGTTGCTCCAACAGGAAGAACGAACCTTGTTACACGCTTATCAATGCCGAGATTTTCTTCAAGACACCGGAATGTGACGGGTAATGTTCCAGCACTAGGGAGAGAAAGCAAAAAATATAAAGAAGACTTAATTAAAATCAATAAAACACATACACATAAGGGAGCAAAAACAGAAATTCTAATACCATTGTTTACATTTTCTACTTCCACTTTCTGCTGTGATTCAAGCCTTTTTTAGACAATTTTTAAATCAGGCCTACATTTAGATGGAAGTGGGACTGAGGCCAAGACATGAACGTGACTTGATGTAGGATGAGAGCTTGAGAGTGCCTGGATGAGTTTTTCAGACTCATTGCTGAGGCCTTGCACCGCAGCATTGCACATGATACAACAGACCCAGAGTCTGCTGCAAGAGACTGTCAAACCGCCCGCCCTCCCGGGGGAAGCACCTGGGCATTCCCACCTGGCCTGAATGTATAGTAATCCATTGGATTCTGTGTTTTTCAGGGGACCCTCACCACCAAGATGACCTGATGGACAGCATCAACAGGATGCTGGTGGGATCCACAGAGTGGTGATACTTTCTTTAATCTGTCACTCTGTTTCTGTCCCCTCCCCTCTTTTCTATTTCTCTTCTCTCTGTCATATTTACTTCCTTCCCTTCTCTCTCTCTCTCTTATATTTACTATTAAGTAAAATCCATACTATTGACTTTGGCATATAGTCTTGTTTACACCTTAATTTGGGCAGACGCATTTCTAATAATTTTAAGAACCAGACCGTAACACAGATACACAGACCTCTGAGTGTAGAGAAAAATTTTAAATTTCTTTGATTGTGAAGTCACTCTAAATGGAGAAATTGGTACGGTGTTGAGGACTGAAAAAGCCAGGCAAAAAAATATAACCCATGTTGTTCCTAGACACTGGAGGACAGGAAGAAAAGATGTGAAATACAGGAGGATAGGAAAAGATGCAAAAGATGGCTGGAAGAGAACAGCTCTTTGCACAGACACACAATGCCTTGCTTTTATGGGAATATTTCAGGTCATGACATTCACTTGCTCAAAATAAAACACCTTCATCCAAAAATACTGCTGAAGTGGAAACTCAAACACTTCAATGAACAAAAGCCTTAGGTAAATTGTAATTTATTAAAATCCTTGGCCAGACCAGATCTCCTATAATCCAACATTATTTATCACAGAGCCACAGAATTACTGAGGTTGGAATGCATCTCTGGAGGTCACCCATCCTGACCACCTTGCTCAAGGCATGGGCAGCTAGGGCAGGTTTGCCACATTTCCCAGGACAATGCCCAGACAGGTTCAGTGTATCTCCAGGGATGGAGACTCAACAACTCCTCTGGGTAACCTGTGCCAGCATTCATGCACTGTCATAGTAAATCACAGCAAAGAGTTTTCTTGTGCTCAGATGGTACTTCCTGTGTTTCAGTTTGTGCCCACTCCCTCTCTTCCCGTCACTGGGCACCACTGAAGATGGGCAGTGCTTCATCTTGTCGGCACTGTCCCATCAGATATTTGTGCATATCAGTGAGGTCCCCCAGAAACTCTCGTTCATCAGGGAAGAAGCTGTTCAGCAGAGTGGTTTGGGTTGACCCAAAGAGGCAGCCGAATTACAGCTCCTTCAAGGCATTCTTCAAATCAAGAATGCTCACTTTTCTGGTGGTCGGTTTTGAACTAGGCTTTTTTATTTCCCCCTTTTTAATTAAAATGGAAGATTAAATTTTCTTCAGAAATAAAACATTTATTGAAGGAAAACACTATAAAATACAGTATTTAACTGAAAAACACTTTCAACACAAGATCTACTGACTGCCCCACTGCAAAACACCAATTTTTTTATTTTATTGAATTTATTACTGAGAGCTGTGTTACTTACAGACTTTGCTGAGTCTGTTCTGTGCGTTAGCAACAAGGCTAAAATGCTCAGCTTTTCACTGAAGTCCCATTATTTTGCCAAAATGGATTAAAGTACAAACTGAGAGGTTTTTTCCCTTTCTTTTGTGAAACCTAGCAATGTTTGTTTGGGTTTTTTTCTCGAATGCAATGGGACTGGTCTTAAGGTGCTTTCAAAATAAATAGAATTGTCACTTTTTCCTAGGTGAGGAAACAAGCACAGAATTAACACAATTTGCACAAGTGATTTGGCAAATGGCAGAAGAGAAAACAAAAAGTAGGTCTCCCAAATCTCTGCAGGTGGCTATAAAACCTCTCTAGAAAATTGTGAAGGCATGTGGTATTTTGATTTATTTAAACATGGCTGTATTAAAAATAGTTTTCATTCATTGGTATAAAATGATTTTGCAGTGAAGGTCAGAACACCAGATGTACTATGTCTAAACAGTAGCTAATAATCTGTTAAAAAACATAAAGCACAGTAGTATTTCTCAGGTGTACCTGGAAGCTGTGCCCAGTGCTGTGATCCATGCCTGGAAAATCCCAGCAAGGAACGAAAATGGGCTTTTCCTTGTTATCACAAAGTAGAGCAGAGGCAGGAAGATCCCTCCATGGATGACAAGACCCACAATCACAGTTACCATGTACATGCCAAGTTGTCTAGCAACTACTTCTAAGTCCTTGATGGCAATGATTTTTCCACAGATGAGGCAAGCAATACCCAAAGGGGAATACCTGGAGAGAGAAAACAAGCATAGACAGAATCGTCTTGGCACTGTATTCATAAAAACTGGGCTGAACAAAATATAGACTGGAGAAGAGTAGGGAGCTCTCAGGCTCAACACTGAGGTGCACATCAAGAATTGATGGAAATTTAAGGGATAGTTTTCACATCTGTTTAAAAAATAATGGCCATCTCCAGCAAATTCCCCATCTACTTCATTTTCTGTCCTATCAAATGGAATATGACTTTCCTGAATAGTTTTTGATCCTGAAATTGTACATTGGTATTGTACAAGGATATGATAATGCTACACAGGCTTGTATCATTATAAAGAGTGGTGTAGATTTGTTCTTAATATGTAACTTTTACAAACCATTGTTTATCTGGTTTCAGGGGGTTGCATTACTTACTTCAGTTAAACTATCTGTTGAAATGAATTGTTTATGTCTTGAAAGCTGAAAATGTTTCCACAATGTTCTTTCACTAATTCAGAAATTCAGACAAATGCTTTCTCATTTATGGATCCTTCATTAATTATGTGCTTTTGTTACTTAGGGTAGGGTTTTTGTCCTCTCAGTCATTAAAACAATACAAAGGAAACTGACTTTCAGGAAAAAAGTGCTTCCTGGTTTTTGTTAGAATATCTCATGGTTTCTCAAGCAATGTGCCCAAGGCCTGGAAAGCCTTCAATCACTTCAAATGCAAGGCCAGCTGTTAGACCAGTTATCATAAAATGCTACGTTTCAATGAACTTGACAAAATACAGTTCTTACAGAGAGTTACACGGTATCAGAGCCAGACGTCTGATTTGTTTTATACTTGTGTAACAGTGCCATGCTCCTGAGAGTCTTTAGGTGCCACGGGAGTTACAGCTGTCTGTGCTGAGAAATCATAAACCAAACAAAACGTAACTCTGTATAAGGAAGTGCATTTTTTTTTATAAACACACACTAAAACCCCCTTGCTTCTGGCCTCAACAAGCCTTTAAAAATTCTAAACAGAGATGAACAAAAGGAATTCCCAACATCAATTTCCTTTTTTCATGAGAAATAAAAAACACATCAATAAAAATAAATATTTACAGTGAATTTCTTGAAACTTGAATGATTTCCTGCTATTGCAACACTGACTACTAGAGAATGTTTATATTGCAGGCAGCGTATTATGTCTTGGGTCTACCAAATGGTGCTAAGTGAAGTGAGAGCAAATTCTAGCTCCTGGAGGGTTCTGGAAGTATAGTGACCATCTCTCTATAGAGCGGAGATTGAGTAAATATTGAAAGTTTTTTGAATTAAAAAACCTGTGGTTTTATGCAGCAAGACCATCTACAGAAAAGCAGAAGCATAACAGGAATGCAAAGTCATCGCTTCAAGTTCTTTCTGTTATTCTGTACATTTCCACACTGTTGTTGCTGTCTGCATCACTCTTGCCTAACAGTGTCCCTCTGAAACACTGATGGTGCTGATGGCTCGTGCTTCAGGCACCCTGCTCCCTTTCCTACACACTGTGTCCATCGAGCTCTAGAGGAGAGGGCAGCCTTGTACCTCCAGGAGTCACTCCCAGGGACACCAGGGAACCCAGGTAGCAATGAGCCATGATATGTGTGCTGTGTTGGACAGGCTATTTCTGCTCTCAAAGACCTAGGAAACACAGCAGTACAATGCCAAACACAGCAATGCATTTTTATGTTCTGAAAAACTGGTTTTATGTGAGACGGCCGTGCTTGACATACAAATAGCTCTGGGGAAGCGCTCAGAAGAAACGATTAATAAAAAAAAAAAGAAGAGAGAGAATCCCCTCTCAGAAGTGTAAACAAGGGCTCAGACTTAACTGGGTAAAGTCACTTCCTTACAGGCAAGTCAGGCCCCATTATTACAAATGGGTATACTTCAAAAACAGGGCAGATGTCATCCAATGACCCCACTGCAGCGAGGTTGTAAGACACATTCTGCAGAAGCTATGGATGAAGGGACTACACACCACTGAAAACTACTGGAGTTTTATTTGACGGTGAAGTATTTTTACTAAAGAAGACAGTGAATAAAGCATGTCTCGAGGCTTTTTTTGTAATCATACCTCCTAGGTAATACCCTGGGATTATGCTGACCTCCCAGGAAGACTGGGATGTTCTTATGTGCGGCATTCCTTCTTGCTTAGATGTCCTCCTATGTAATGAACTTCCATAATCAATGTGGCTTTTGAAGGCCTTTGCTGGTACATGCATGTGTTGTATTTCAGTACACAAAGAACAGAATCTCTTCAGAAATGTTTGAAACTGGGTCCTAAATAATCCTGACCAAACAGAAATAATGCTGCTGTGGTTCTAATACACCTTTCAAGGATTTAAAAAGTCAACTATTTATTACGCTCTTTACTAACAAACTGGCATCATTATACTAAGGTTTTATGAAAGCTTTTTAAAGATAATTTTTTCATGCTATAAGTTAGAATTACAAACTTACCACATGATCATAGTTACTAACTTCATTACAATCTCATTCAGGATGTTGAAGAAATCCACCATCATCTTGGCCTGTTCTCCCATCTTCCCCATTGCAATGCCAAAAGCAATAAAGAATCCTATCAAACCTATTGGGAAAAATTGCAAGACAAAAAGAAGGCTTTTAGGAAGTTTTTGCACCTAGTCAATGTCTTGCTACCTGCTAATTCAGATTTCACAGAAGCATAGAATCAAAGTTTAGGTAAATTTGGAAGGGACCACAGTGGGTCATCTGGTCCAACCTCCCTGCTCAAGCAGGGCCATCCTAGAGCACACGGCACAGGATTTCAGAATTATAGGGTATTACATATGGCTTGGGACTTTTTAATATGTACTCATGCTGAACTACCATGATCAAATTCAGAACAACTTTGATTCTTCAATATTTTACTAAATTCCAATTTCACAGCCCAACTATGGTTTTGTTGGGTTTTTTCCCTGAATTGATCTGATCATCAAAAAATATATCTACAATAATCTTAGTGCCATGCAGCTATTAGAGACCTCATGAGCCCTGGCAAATGGGAAAGGTAACACAGTGCTGCACCATAACTCTGTTGTTAAAACAGTTGCTAGAAACCAAGAGGAATTTTCTCAGGCTTTACAAAAGTGCCTTTACAGATTCAGCCTACAGACCATTGAGTCCTGGAGTGCAGGGAAAGGCAAAAATAGCCTAGAACTCTTGCAGGCCAGAAGTATTCCTGTTAAATGAAGCGGGTAGAGGTGGGAGGAGAAGGTAAGTTTTGCACTTGACCACAGAACTCCCAATAAGCAGATTAACCTCACTGAGAAGGCTATCAGTGGATACAGAATCATTGAACTCAATCTGGGTAACATTTGGCTCCTAAATGTAAATGCTAGGGTGTGAATATCTGGAGTATTGGACTATCAGTGTGAAAAAACACCTGATGCAGCTGTCATGAATTACTTTGGAGCTGTTTCTTCAATGCTAACCTTTTCCATCCAGCAATTTTCAGTGTCTAGAGTTGGATTATTAACTGATACTGACAGGTGGTTTGAATCTTCAGCCATCCTTTGAGGTTAAATTTTCAGTCATGATATGAGTCCAGTATTTAACAAATGTATAAATTCATCTGGGAAATGGAAAAACTTATTGGGACACAAAAGCATTCAAAGATAAGGGAATTTGAGCTGCCAGTACCCTGGGAAAAGACAGGCTGTCCCATATCCTCACACTGGGTTTAGCAACCAGATTTTTTTTTCTTCTTTTTTTTAATCCAGTTTCCTGGATACAAAGTCATTCTTTAGCACCAAGCTATCTTTGTTGAGTCAGTTGAATAGGGAAGTGAAGCATATGCTTGTGTGCTGCAGAGCGTAGAGAAATGATGAAAAGCTTTTCAAAGACCAAGTTACTTCCTGGAATTCAGAACCTGCATTAGAAAATGTTAATAGGTAGTTTGTTCATTAATTCCAAACGAGCTGTTACGTTAGTCATGAGAGTCAGATTGGTTCC
Source organism: Pachycephala philippinensis (assembly GCA_013397055.1). NCBI lineage: Eukaryota > Metazoa > Chordata > Aves > Passeriformes > Pachycephala > Pachycephala philippinensis. The sequence goes on from VWZT01006662.1 coordinate 403,307, forward strand.
TATTTGCAGGAATTTGCCTGGCTTGTACAGCTTTTTCAAACTGGATGGCAATTCCCACAACATTTTCACTTCTTCATTCCAAATCAAACCACACCAAACCAACCCAAAAAACACTACAACATTTGAGAGTCATTGGTCAAAACACCACAGCAAACTCCTCAGCTAAACTGTGTATTTCTTTTCTGTAGGAATTATGTTCAGCCTTCTAGATCTTTTCTTATCCACAACAGAGCCTGCACAAAACAAGCCCAGCATTAAATGTAATGCATCTCTCACGTCAGAACAACTGTTTCATTTTAATGCATAAGCAGAATTCCAGGAGAGAAAAAAGCAGGTGAAGGTAACAGCATTGGCACTGAGCTGCTGCCTCATGTGTGGTGTAAAATGCCAACCTGCAGCTCTGAAAGTGGCTCCTCTGCCCACAGATGCTGAATGGAACGAGAGCCATGAAGGCATGCAGGATACAGGGCTCTTGTAGAGTAGGCTGCTTCACAGAAAAACAAGATCAGCTTATAGATGCTATCATCTCCCCTATATCTAAGCAAAGCAGCCAACCAACTCACCAACACCTCAGGAAGGTCTGCAGACACAGCAGTCACTGTGTCCGCAGGAGCTGGTCGGCAGCTGCAAGAGGCCATTTGCCCTTCAAAGGTTATGGCCTGGTGGTGAGAAAAAGCAGGGGATTAGGCACCCCAACATGCTGTCCCACTTTGAGGACAACACCTATAGACAGAGAGGTGTCAGCCTCAGCCTTGTGGATGTGCTGTCACAAAGCATCTTTGAGTGTAGGTATGAGGCTACAAATTGAGAGCTAATCTGTGACTGACTTCACCCACATGTAGAAAGCAAGGAGTTGAAGGAGGAGCACTCCTCTCTGGGCTGACAAAACAGGGACTCTAGGCACAGAAGAGAAAATAGAAGTGGTGTGGAAGCTGTTTGTTTCTCGTGTGCCCCCACCCCAGACTGAACAGTTGCTTCAGGAAAGGGTGGGAGATAGGCAAAGTTTTCCTACCACCTCCACTTGCTGGCTTGTCCAGACAAGATGGCATGATGGCATTTGCAGCTGGTAAAGGTCAGCAGCCAAGATGAAAGGAGGAGGGAGCTGTGACTCAGAAATGTGTCAAGCCTTTCTGGGATTTTTCTTGGGTGGTGTGGTTCACACTCCACCTCTCACTTCAGGCTCTGCCTCAAGCCAAATTAGTTTAGCACACCCGAGACACCTACTGGAAACAACTTAGCTCAGATCCATCAGGGGGTGTGTGAAGCACTGGCTCTTGAAGCTCTCCCCGATACTGTTTTGCCAATATGCATTAGTATTAGCCTAGGTCAGCTTCTTCTAGGATGAAAGGATATTTTGGGTACCTCCTACATGCTTTGCCACTGTACTCCAATTCGTAACCACAAAGCTGCCAATCCAGAACAATTCTCTTGCTGGTTTCTGTGATATCTCAGAGACCAGTGGACAGCCAGTAGGTGATAACATTTGGTGATTATCTGGAGAGACTAAATGTGCACTGAAGAGCAGATCGGACAACACTGACTACCTAACCACAGCAAAAACCTGTGACATACATATGACGTACATATTTGACAGGCAGAAAACTTTCTTACCCAGGACATTCATGCCATCCTTAAATTCAAGTCCCTTCTTAATGACCATTTGGGCTTCAGGAGGTGCTGTCTCATTCACCATAGCAATAGCAGAATCAGTGACATTAGGTGGCTCTTCAACGGGTAGTGGCACCAGCACTCTCTTGGTGACAGTTTGGATCTGAAGGCAATAAAAAGGGAGGATGAGAATGGAAACAGACTGAATGCAATCCATATGGTAGATAAGGAATTACTAATAAAAACAGGCTTCACTTGAAATTCCAGGGAACTACATTTTTAAAGGATTAGACATGCATTCCACAGCCTCTTACCCTTCTTCCAAAACTAAGTTTACTTTTCAAAAGTTCTAAATGCTGCTAAGTCCTGGGGGGTCTTCCTCATTACTCTAGTGTGAAAAGTATAGCAAATGCATGTTTTTTATCACTACAATGAAACATTTTACAGATAGTTAGTCCCTTTGGCCAGGCAGTTCACAAAGGGTGCTTCCCAGACTGTGTGTTACAGGTGATACCGTTTGTTTAGCACGAAAAGGCAAGCGTCTCTAAGATCAGTCATCGCAGCAACTCTGCAGTAAGGCTTGTTATTCAGGATGGTCTGTCCAGCTCAAGTCATCCCAGTTTGATGGTTAACTTGAATCAAAAATATAGGACATTTCCAACACTTCTCTTACACCTTTTGAGTTCTTGATTGCAATAGCTCAAAATGGAATACACACAGTCCTCTGACGTCTCTAATTAAAAGATTGTGAGTGACAGATAACAGAAAAATTACCAATGCTGCCAGATACAAATCTGACCACCTCAAAAAAAAAAAGAAGGCATTCACTTTTGAATGCATTTGGACCCCTCCTGGCACATGAAAGGCAGGGTAAAGGGAAAGCTGGGAAGGAATGGTAGGAGGAGAAGTGAGCTTGAGTTTACAGCTAGGAAAAAAGGGAGGAAGGAGGGGAAAAAGAGAGATCTGTGATTTGCTGCTTTTAAAAGGGATGTTTTCCTCCCACTTCACACCTTGACCCTTCTTCCACCTCTTCATGGTCCTGGGACAGACAAAACGGTTCGGAAGCTATGACTGGCCTGCCATGTTTTCCCACCTGCTCCCTACTTCCCTTGCTCCTGGGAACACCTTTTAGCAGGGTAACAGAAACTGTGCATCAGCTTTTCAAAGAACATTTGCACCTCTTTCCTGTTGACATGGACACTGTAGTACTATGGATGACGATCCATATTTGATCCATACGGTTTAAAGCCTTAAGGTTTTAAAATACCTTACATCTCTCCTTCTAAAACCTGCTGCCTAAATCTGGAGAGGAGGATACAGACAGAAAACCTACATAGCTTTGCATGAGAAACTCTTCAGTTGTCCTGAATCCACCCAACATTCTTGCATGCCTACTTTTTTTCAGAGTTGAATTTTATCTGACAGATGTTGTCAACAAGTATTTTTTTACGTGAGGTATTCAGAATGTAAGAACCGAGTAATGGAAATTAAACTTAAAACATTAGACTCTTCACACTCACAAATTCCACTACAGTCACTTAAGTCACAGGTCCTCAGCAGTCCTTTGCACAAGGCCACAGTCACTAAAAATGCTGAGTCTTACTTAAAGCTTAGATTCTGACCACATTTGAGACTAGAAAATCATTTAAATGTCATAGTTGTAGTTACAGATGATCCCATGGTTCTTCACAGCACATAAAATTTTGTGTCTGCTGGAATAGCAATTTTCATTACAAATTTAAACTTTCTTGTGGACCATGCTGAACTTCAGGAGAGATTGAATCTCATGATGGCTCAGTCCAGTTTGCAAGTGAACAGTTCCAAAGCTGCACATGAATCTCCTCATTGTGTTTTGCCTGCTGGCAATGGAAGGCACAAAATCTCCCCTCACACTGTACAGCACCATTGCTGTGTACCCTTCAGAACCACTCTTTGCAGGATTACTAAAAAACATCTCTTCCTCCTAAGGCTACCTGGAAACTCTCAGTGTCTATAAAGAGAGACTGTATAAATGTAGGAAAGAAAATATAGGCTGACACCATTAAAGAAGGTAGTTTTCCTCCTAAAGAGAGAGAAAAGTAAAGCCCAACTTCTTACAGAGGAGTTAAGGGCTAACACAAGCACAAGTTCCATCCTGTCACACTTCACAAATGAAATGTGGCTTTGTGGCAGAGGTTTTCACTAGAAATTAGTCTGGAATCTGCTAAAGTCAAACACTGAAAAGCCAAAAAGCTCAATTTTTTTTTAACTAAATTTCAAAACAGTGGGTGAAATTGGTGATCCATAACTAGTGAAGTTACCTGAACACTCGTATTACACACACCGAAAAACTAATATTAATGTTTTAAAAAAAACTATCTGACACAGGTAGCTTAATTCTTATTTTTTCTGCTTTTTGCCCCTTTGTCAAGATATTTGACCACTTTCAACTGACCAGAAATTGAATTTTCCTCTCTTCCACAGTTCAAATGAGGGAGAGGAAGAAAAAACCATAAGCACCCTGCTTTCCCTCACTCAGTTTTGCAAAAATACATTTCGCATTACATGTGATGTTTAGCCACCAACAGTTTGACCACATGACTGACATTCCCGTGACGATTTGGAAATATTGAGAATGTTCTCTCTCTAAATCCCCAAGGATTATGTGTTTTTATGTGGAAGTCCATGTAAGAAGTGAAGCAATCCAAAGGCTTTTGGCAGTTTAGGTTACCCTCCATTCTTCCACTCTCCCATGGCCTCTTCTCCCTTCCCCCTCTTCTCTTTACTTTATTCTCTGGCCATAACCACAGCACCAGCTATCATGCCATTTCACACAGGAACACTTAAGAACAGGTTTGGCAACAAATCCTGTTACATCAAAAAAAAAAAAAACCCAACCCCAAAAAAACCTGTCTGCATTACTTTCAAACAATTCAGTTGGAGGAAAAACACAGCTTACATACAAGAAATATGCTTAAGTAGAAATTAGGAAGCATATGTTTTTAATTTATTTTACCTCTTACAGTCAAGGTGTTTTGATAAAGCACTGGTGAAAAGCTTTCAGACAAAATTATCTCCTTACAGAGCAAGCAACACATTGTGCAAACATCCTTCCTTCCCAGCATGCTCCAAAACTGGTGAAATGGAGCCACCTGTAGGTGGGTCAGCCCTTTGGATCTATTATCCCCACCTCATCTGGACTCCAACACAGTAATAGAGGTTATGAGAGGTTGGGGTTTGGGGTACATTTTTGGCAATGAGCTGGAATGAAGATCATCCATATATTCCAAACAGGGCATTGCAGAACCATCATCTCTGTAACTAACAGCCAAGTTAAAATTCAACCTGGGTGAAAGATCAAGCCAGCATTCATGACCATAGATACTGTCCGAAAAGCATGGAGAAAATTAAAGTTAACTTAATAAAAAAATGAAAATAAACTTTGTAAAAAAATAATTTAAATAATAACTACAAGATAAACCAAGGCAGTTATAAATAATGTTCTTTCACTTACTTGCGCAAGACTTTAGACCTGTATTCCTTGTTATATCATCATTTCTCTGATTAACCTAAACAATGACATTAACTCTGCAGACAACTGTGGCAAGTAAAAGATGTAAAGAATATGACCAAGGAGCAGCAGGACTTACCTGCTGAAAGCATGCTTGAACCAGATTTTCAGGGAACAAGTTTCGGATCAAATCCAAGAAGGCATCCAGACTAGATACTTCATCATTCTTCTTCCCTTGGCCAAGCTGTTTCCTGAGTTTCGGATTCCCTGGATGGATGGCTAACACCAGAATCACACCCAGCACAGCAGCAATAATCGTGGTGGACATGTAGTAGACCATGGCTCTTGTCCCCAGGCGGCCACTTGCTTTAGCATCTAATCCAGACAGTCCTGCAGGTGTTTAAGAAAAAGCAAACATATTGACACTCAATATCCAATTCAACAATTATAAAATAAAATCCTTAATAATTTTCAAAGTTTGATGACTGCCTATGGGTGCCTGCTTTCATCTCTGTGATATTCTCACCACGAGACAGATTATTGATGCTTCTCCCTCCAGTTCTTATGTGTGCAGTGTCTACTGCTAATAATTTGAATAGAAGCAAATCCATCTAATTGGATGTTTTGAAAAATAGAGAAGTATTGAAAAATAGAGAAGATCTCTACCATCTTTTGCCCTTGACTTCTGCAAACTGGTCATGGTCTGGCTGACACCACACCTTCAAGAAGGATAGGCTCACTAGTGTCATACCATTTTATTTGCAAGGTCCAATCCAGAAATTAGATCAAACAGCTTATTAAGAAATTTCTGACTGTAGCATGTACACATGTGTTTGGAAATAAAATTACTGGAGCGTATACATACTAAAGCCAACCAAGTTATTCACGCATTAACTCTGAAATACACACTGCAGCTGCAAAATGCTGACAGGATCACACCATTATTCCTCCTACATCACAAAAAGCAAACCAGGTGATATCTGTAGAAAGCATCTTAAAGTATTTATGGCTAATGGATCTTACCTGTGATTAAACTGGAGATAATTAAAGGGAGGATCAGCATTTTTAGCATCCGCATAAGTATATCTCCTGGAAAGGCTATTAACATGACGATGTCAGGGTCAATAGGTGTTGCTAGACGAAGAAGACCCCCACACACTGCACCCAGGATAACACCTGGAAGAAGAAGAAAAAAAAGGAGCAGGTGAGTATTGGAAGGAATTGCCTGATGTGGAATACTGCACATATCTTCGAAGAAAACTTGATTCTTAGGGCTCATGTATTATTCTTTTTTTTGATGCTCTGCATCCTTCTACTTGTGCTGATGTTCTCAAACCACAAGCAAACTCTTCATCATTTATGTGGATTTCTAAAGTGATAAAACTTAAACCTCCCTCTCAGGACTGAGGCTGTTAAAGCACAGATTAGGGGAAAAAAGGCCTTGTCTACTTTCATAACATGATCTTTGTGAACAGGTATTTTATGTTTACATCCAGGATGCCTTTTTCTCCTGGTCCCAATCCCAAGTCCTAAGTGTAATAAAACCTGATAGTAAAGCTTGTGTTGTGATTTGCAGAAACTGTGACTATGAAGTATCTCTTTGATACAATGAAAAATGTATGTGCATTTAAAATGTTTTTCTTGGACAGCATCAGGTACACCTTTAAAAGATGATTCAAGGCGAACACTTCAGCAGTATGGGGTTTTGCAGACTGAAAATATGGACATTTTTCAGACTGAAAATCTGGAAATTTGCAGCTCAAGACCAGTTGTAGCTGGTTTTTCAAACAATAACAAGAGTATGTCTACAAATTTGCTGCATATGGCTGTTGGGCTTTCAGTGAAAAAGAAACAGGCAAAGAGCCCGTGAACCACAATAAAATGTCAAACTGTTCCGTATTTGGAAGCTGCTAAAGCCAGAGGCAATATTCAGGATGAGATCATGGAGCGCTGGCTTACAGCTACAGAGAGGGAAGACAAACCTTAAAATCAGTGAATTGTAAACTGAGAGATAAAAGAAAATTTTGAAGAGTTTTTGACTTTTTTTTTCCCAAATCACCGAGAGAAAAAAGGTGTAGCGCATTCAGTTCTACTGAATGACACTGACCTGACTGGCTTTGGGGTTTAAATCACACTCCTTTTCAAACCAGACATAGAATGTACCTCAGTGGTGTGGATTTGCTCTGTGTTGTGTCAGGAACACCCTTCTCACCTGAACTACACAAGCAGTGCCCATGGGCATCCTATTTACTCCCTGGCTGTTCAGCTGGAACAGCTGAAGACCACAGACAGGGGCTGTGGTGCCACAGAACAAATGCAGATACACACAGAACATCCAGAGCAGCAGATGCAGCTTACCAAAGACAGTGAGAGTCAGGAGCAGATTCCTGTGGAGGGACTGGCAGAACTGCACACATATGTTCCTGGATCTGTGCTCCACTGGATTTAAATGACTTTCATGCATCCGGACTTCTACTTGCTTAGGCATATTGTTGGCACTAGAATAAAAAGTGAAAAATCAAGTAGAAGTTACAGCACAAGATGCCAAAAGGGAAAGTCTGGATTACTTCCATCATATATAACTGGGGAATCTGACGCATATTCCACCACCTCCCACATTTCATAAACACTGCATATTCATAAACACTGCTCCAAAGAAGTCTCTGAAATGGCAGTGGTGTGTCCTTCTGAAGGTGTAGCCTTCACAGTATTTTTTGTAGTTATTTCTCAAATGGTAGAGATACAATCAGAATTAATTCACTGGACATATCATCCCACATCTTTCATGGACTAAGCTACTGGTGTGGAGCTAGAAAACTCAGTTTCCCTGAAGACCATGGCTGTTTACTTAAGCAGGAGAGACAGCTGAAGAACAAAGTTTCTATTAGTAGGAAAATGTAGGTTTTCATATCTTATTTAATTCCAACTGAGGATAATAGTTTAAAAACTAGGATTTATTTGCAAAATAAAGCATTCAAGAACATTTTGCATAATCTTTTGAAAACATTTAATTTCAACATTAACATTTCATTGTAATATAATCAGAATGCTGAGGTCAAGAGAATACTTTTAACTTGGCTGTAATGAGACTTGAACAACTGCCACTGAAAATTGGTCTGAAAACTATGCATTTCCCAAGAAATTTTCCAAAAAAAAACCCCTTTGGTTTCATTGAATTGGCAGTGGTTAGAGGAAAAAGTTTTTTTACTAACTCTGGTTTATATTCGAGGAAGTGTGTAGTGGGTTGATGCTGGTTGGATGCCAGGCACCCACCAAAGCCGCTCGCTCACTCCCCTCTGCAGCTGGACAGGGGAGAGAAAATTTAACGAAGGGCTCAGGGGTTGAGATATGGACTGAGAGAGATGGTTCATCAAATACCATCATGGGCAAAACAGGCTCAACTTGGGGATATGAATTGAATTTGTTACTAACAAAATCAGAGCAGGATAATGAGAAGTAAAAGTAAGTCCTTAAGAACACCTTCCCACCACCCCTCCTCCTACCCCAGCAGTGCAAGGAGAGAGGGAATGGGGGTTGTGGTCAGTTCATCACCCGAGGCTTCTCCTGCTGCTCAGGGAGAGGAGTCGTTCCCCGGCGGCACCATGGGGCCCCTCCCACAGGAGACAGTTTTCCAAAAACTTCTCCAGCGTGGCTCCATCTCAGCAGCTGCAGTCCTGCCAAAATTGCTGCAGCGTTAAGTCCCTCCCACAGGCAGACAGATCTCCTCAGACTGCTGGAGTGTGGGTCACTCTTCCATGGTGTGCAGTCCTTCAAGGACATGCTGCCTCAGCATAGATACAGGGCCCTTCTCCCCACAGGTCTCCCATGGGCTCACAGTCTCCTCTCAAGCATCCACCTGCTCTGGCTTGGGGCTCCCCCACGGGCTGTGGGTGGATCTCTGCATCCCCATGGATCCCCATGGGCTGCAGGGGCACAGCTGCCTCACCGTGGTCATCACCACTGGCTGCAGAAGAATCTCGGCTCCAGTGGCTGGAGCACCTCCTCCCCCTCCTTCTCCACTGACCTTGGTGTCAGCAGAGCTGTTCTTCTCACATGTTCTCACCCCACTCTTCTCTGGCCACAATTACATCTGAGCAATAAGTTTTTTTCCCTTTTTTCTTAAATCTGTTACCACAGAGGCATTACCACATTCCTGATTTTCCCAGCTTTGGCCAGCAGCACGAGCATCTTTGGAGCTGCCAGGGATTGGCTCTGGGGGACATGGTGGAAGCCTCCAGCAGCTTCTCACACAAGCCACCCCTCTGGCCCCCCAGCTACCAAAAGCAGGCCATGCAAACCAAATACAAAGTGATACACACATGAGTGCAGGGCTGCAAAAGTCATGCCTCTAACTTTCTCAATACCTGAGAAATTGGTAGCAATAGACTCCCTTTTTATATACAAAATGTTAAAATGTATTGGAAAAAAAATATTAAAAATACTACTATGAATCAGACATTTCCCCTAAAAGTTAAGGCTGTCTATTTAAATATGAGAAATAGGTAAAGAAAAAAAAATTTATTATCAAGAAAACTATAGTTTTTGAGATCTGGCCTTATGCCAGATTAGGACAAGATTTTAGAAAATCGTCCTCTACAACAGTAGACTGAGCTTTACAGACCTCAAACACGTCTGAAAAGATATATAAAGTTTCAGTGTTCTCAGTACTGAGCCATTTCCAAGGAATCAAAACTTTTTTTTAAAATATTGTACAGCTTGTTGTCATTGTAAAGTATCTCAACAGAAAGTTATCAGACTTGTAATAAGAATCGAGTCATTTTGATGCAAATATTTCTACAATTTTCCCTTTCAAATTGAAATTGCATTTCTTTCCAATACACTTGATGGTTAAAAAAACAGCACCATTTGAAATGCATTAGAGAATATTCCTTCTTCTTTTTTTAAGGGGAAAACCCCTCCAAGTGTTGTAATTTTTATTCTGCAATTTTAAAAATATTTCACAATGGTGGTCACAACAAAATGTGCTGCTGACAGTGAAATAACAAAGAATACCAGTGCACATTCTGACAGCTCAAATGTGAGGCTTGCCTACTTCTTGAAGACTTATCAATGCAAGTAGCAGAGATACATAAGGATTAGCCAGGGGATAACATGCGTGACTTGAGGAATTACAAGAAAGATGAGACAGCGTCTGCAGTTTTCGTGCACGTGGGCCCCAAAGCCATGAAATCACTGGTGGAAGTGTGCCAAAAACCCAAGGAACTTGGGATCCAAACTTTGCGACTGGGGATTACAACTAGTTTCACTTGCATTCCAAACATGAATATATAACTTGTTTTGGCCTATTATTCACTACAGGTTAATGATATATTCCTCAGAAATTTTGAAATATGGACAACTGAAACTAATTGAAAAGAAAACTCTGGAGTCTTGCTCACTAGTAAATAATTGGGTGGAACTGCAATGGATCAGTAAACAGAAGTACTTGATGATTTTACTTTGGGCTAATTTTAGTTTGGCTTCCTGGAGCCTTTTCCACTTTTCAAAGTTTTACACTCTCCATCTCTTCAAGATTGTACGTGAACCTTCAGCATGGGCTGAAATTCTGATGAGTGTGGGGTTTTTAAAGAAAAAGACACAGTAAGAAAATATGCTAACTGTGCACCCCTGTTAAAAGAAGTGATGACAGAAGAATATCAGAACATGAAAAATGGTACCATAAAGGAGTTAGCACTGCTTTTCAGAAATGAGATATTTATCTCTGGACCAGAGAGTAAGTATTGTTCCAGGCTTTTGACTATGTTGTGGGAGGAGAGAAGGAGAAAAAATAGTGAAATATAAACCTTCTGTGAAGGATAAGAGAAGCTTCTTGTGTAGCACATGAAAAAATCCAAATTTTGCAACAGAAATTTTCTATCCAATTACTAGAAGAGGAAAATCTGTTTACCACAGAGTCATGGAAATAAATTTTTATCTTATGGACTGAGACATCTTCCTTGTGCTGGTTTTATGCCTCTATTTGGATCTTGTAAATGGTATTTAGCTCCAGAAGAATGCAGAATTTTTGCACCTGAAACCTGCAGTCACGCAATGACATAACTGCAAGAAGTGCCTATTGAAGTCAATGGAAGATGCACAGATGTAAGTCAGGGCAGAATATGGGCCCCTACAAACCAGATCCCCCTGGATCTGTCCTACTCCTCTGCCATCTCCCACTGAGAGCGCACGCTCACATGCACAGCTTTCTTCATACCCTGAAGGCCACAGTGCCATATTAAAGCATGCAGGGAAGGTCCTGAAACACGAATAAGGCTTTCTTCTGCTTCAGATTTTCATGCTGATGGAAAAAAATGAATGCATGACAGAGTGGAGCTTGACTGCACCCCAACTCATGGGCAGTGCTGTACTCAGGTACAAAGCCAGAAGAGTATCAACAACCAGAGGCCCTCCTACACAATTGAATATCACTAATTTAATCACAATGTTAATGGTACCTCTGTACATAGGTAAGTAACACAAAACACTGAAGAATGCATTTTAGCAGCTGTGATCTCTCAAACATGCAAATTATTACCTTAGTTAAATAAATCATTGTTCCATTGTGCTGAGCTTCTACGGTTGTTCAAACAAAGAACTCATTCTGAATGCTTATCTGAAACCCATCCGACCAAAACATCTTTTAGTCTAACTCCACTGAGGCCAGAACATAAAGACATAAATTAATTCTGCTCATTATTTTCTTATGTCATTGTGACAAGCAGCCAAAGAGCTAAGCTCCAAAACAGGTCCACAGAGAACTTGTAAGTACCGAGACCTTCAAAGATGATAATAGTTACTGCTAACTACATATGCTTAAAAACATTGACAGGATTTATGAAAAGTGAACCAAATATTGGAAAGCAAGTAGTTAAGCAGTCACATGAAACAGCAGATCATACCAAAAAGCACATACCAGGAGCTAGACACACGTGATAGCTTTTGAATAATTTAGTAGGATGCTCTGCTTAGCTCAGTGTCACCTACCCTTCTCCCTTTTGAGGCAGCAGTTTTCCCTAGAAAAGAAACTCCTTTGAGCCCAGGAGATTTTATTTTTATTCACCTTAGTAGAGTGTAGAACTGTCCCAAAGTGAACAGAGTCTATATTTTCACTGATTTCAAATATGTGCTACCCTGACAAGGTGATACATGAGTGCATTAAAAGAACTTAATATCAGAATTAAACTTCAATTTTACTCCCTTTTAAGCAAAGAAACAATCTCTTGCCTGAATAGAGGCAGGAAGTTAGCTACTGTCCCTCATCTTCACAGTGTGCACAAGGTACAGGAAAAAAATTTGTCCATAAACATTTGAATTTACATTATCTAAATATTTATAGATAGTTTTGCATGTCAGATATACAGTGCTATATGAGATAATCTATTTATCTTTACTTTTTAGGCTTCAGTCTGTTTCTTTTGCTGGTTGCTACACATAATGTGTCAAAATGCAGGAAAATCATTTATTAAAGCACCAAGGTCCCTGGTATTTTTTGTTCCTATTTCCTCCAGGCATTTTCCTTAGGTTTTCTCTCAGCTCCCTCTGGGATAGTCTGCTCTCTATATCTCTTCAACTGCTTCTTTCTTTCTTGTATTCACACTGAAGCTTCCAGGACTAAAAGGCTGGGGGGAACTGTTTGCTTTTCCTTGGCTACCAAATGTAACTCCTTTCCTCCCAAAAGGGTTAATGATTTACACAGTGCTTGAATGACAATGCCCTTTTATTTTCAGTCAGTTACAGGAAAAGAACTCTCCATCTCCCAAATACTCCCCCAGTTTGGCATAAACCTAGATTACAGACTAGAGGGAAAAAATAATCTTCCATTTCAATGAAAAATGTAGACAAAGACCATAACAAGGCTAGCAAAAACAGATGCTGGGGACAAGGCAAATTAACAGAGACCGTGTTTATTCTGTTCAAGGTATTTCAGCTCTGTCAAGCAGGTATTCTCAATATAAAAGTCTGCTTTGTTTTGTAGCAATTACTTCAATCTAGGTAGCAAGAGCCATTCTTGAGAAAACAGCCTTGGACAGACAGGCTTAACATCAGGGTCTAAGAACATCTCGAGCTACATGTTTGTTGTCAAACCAAGCACTGGTCTCTTCCGAAGCAATGAGCAAACAGCAGCTATAAAAGTCCAATTGTTCCTAGAAGGACTGTTCTTCTTAATGAGAGAAGAAAAAAAGAGGAGGGATAGAAAGCTGAATCAGTTTTTTTTACCCCAGAATAAAAAGTGAATGGGCTGCAAATCTTGTCTTGCCAATTCCCTAGTACTCAGACAAGTGGTTTGAATGTAGTTGGAGATGAAAAGCCATGGCAAAATTGTTTGATGAAGTTTGTCGTGATTCCTCACTGACAGAGCTCCTCCTAGCAATCAGTGGGATTGCATGGGACTAAATGAGAGCTTAATATGCCCTGAAGAATATCTGCTAGCAGCAAATCTTGGATCAGGGTTGTATCTCTTTCCCTTTCCCTGGAGAGACAGTATAACACTGATTATTAAGGATTACATGCTGTGCTCATGACAGGGAGAGGGAGTGTGGATCGCTCCACCCCACACAATCAGCTTACTCCTATCTCACATGTAGGAAAGGGTCTGCAGTGGTTGCTAGATAAAACACAAGTGACTAGGAAAACTTACGGAACATCACCAGGACAAAAGGGATTTCACTAACTGGATATAAGGAGTCCAAACTGTTTGCCACAATTCTTGTGAAATTAAGGCTCAAGCATGAGATCACCAAGAAACTTCTAGTTTGAATTCAAATAGTGTTGTCTGCTGCTGAAATTAATTATGACAACAGCTGTTGAGCATCTTTAGGGAGACAGTCTCAGACTGTATCGTTCCTCTGTGTCATGCCATGTGCTATAGTTCGGGGTTTTCATTTCTTGGATTAGATTTATTTTTCAAACCACACTGGAGCTGGCAAAGCTTATCATGTACAGCCAAAATATGAGAGGCCATGCAGGGGAAATGCTAAAATATTTTTATTCTGCAAAACATACATTAGCTTTGGCATCACTCCTTCTACGTAATGTTCAGTTGTTAAATGTTGCATGACACACCAGAAAAATAACCTGGTCAGGTCTCAGCTTCTGCACAAAAATAAAAAAATTGCAAAACCAAACACACAAAACTCCTACAAACAAGAGTAACATAAGCTTCAATCTGCTAGAGAAACATAAGCCCTAGTCGGCATTAACAAGGGTTTTAAGCTGCTTGCTGCCACTAAGCCCTTCTATTGAATTTTAACTGCATTATGTAGGTTTTTTTCTTCTTATTTGTAAGACAGTAATGAATTCTGAGTGGAGATTTACTGTGGAGCCTGATTTGGCCTAGGGACAGGTATTACAAGCAACACCCTGAAGTATGACTTGCCTTTCTGCAGCAGGAAAAAGAACTTTTTTCCCTTGAACAATTTATAGCCATGTTGTTTCCTCTGAGTTACCATTTACTATACATTCTGTGGGTTTAATACAATCATATGAGTGAGTTTAATCTCCAGCATATCAGAACAACCAGGGGATCAGGCCCAGCCAGCATGGGCTTATGAAAGACAGGTCCTGCTTGACCAACCTGATCTCCTTCTATGACAAGGTGACCCACTTAGTGGATAGAGGAAAGGCTCTGGATGTCATCTATGTGCACTTTAGTAAAATTTTTGACACCATTTCCCACAGCATCCTCCTGGAGAAGCTGGCTGCTCATGGCTTAAATGGGTGCACTGTTCACTGAGTTAAAAACTGGCTGGATGCCAGCCCCAGAGGTGGTGGTGACTGGAGTTAAATCCAGCTGGGCCAGTCACAGGTGCTGTTCCCCAGGGCTCAGTGCTGGGGCCAGTCCTGTTTAATGTCTTTATCAGTGATCTGGATGAGTGTTCCCTCAGTTCACAGATGATGCCAGGTTTGGTGGGAGTGTTGATCTGCTAGAGGGCAGGAAGGCTCTGCAGAGGGATCTGGACAGGCTGGATCAATGTGCCGAGGCCAATTGTGTGAAGTTCAACAAGGCCAAGGGCCAGGTCCTGCACTTGGATCACAACAACTCCAGGCAGCACTACAGGCTGGGGGGAAAGTGGCTGGAAAAATGCCCAGCTGGAAAGGACCTGGGAGTGCTGGTGAACAGCAGCTGAGCATTAGCCAGTAGTGCTCAGGTGTCCAAGAAAGCCAGGGACATCCTGGCTTGTATAATGAACAGTGTGGCCAGCAGGAGCAGGGCAGAGATTGTCCCCCTGTATTCGACACTGGTGAGGCCACACCTCGAACCCTGTGTTCAGTTTAAGGCCTCTCACTACAAGAAAGACATTGAGGTGCTGGAATATGTCCAGGGAAGGGCAACAGAGCTGGGGAAGGGTCTGGAGCACAGGTCCTATGAGTAGAGGCTGAGGGAGCTGGGATTGTTTAGCCTGGAGAAAAGGAGGCTCAGGGGTGACCTTACCACTCCCCACAACTGCCTGAAAGGAGGCTGTAGCCAGGTGGGGATTGGTCTTTCTCCAGGCAACTATGGATAAAACAATTAAAATGGCCTCAAGTTGCACCAAAGGAGGTTTAGATTAGATATTTGGAAAAAATTTCCTCACCAAAAAGCATTGGAACAGGCTGCCCAGGGAACTGGTTGTGTAACCACCTGTGGAGTTAATTCATTTAGATGTGGTACTTAGGGACAAGGTTTGGTGGAGGAGCTGGCAATGCAGGTTTAACAGTTGGACTCAATGATCTTAAAGGCCTTTTCCAACCTAAACAGTTCTATGATGCTACAATTATATATCCTAATAGCTGATCAGCAGCATCCTTACTGAACCTGAGAACAGTGGTCTGCGTGACCTGACTTCCTACTCTGAATTAGTTACCAGTTACATCTCTTTCTTCTGATTTTTTTAAAGTATTGTTCCATTAGATCATTTAAGAAACAACTCTTCATGATCTACCTGAGTTTGCAATCTTTAAATTTATGCTACATTTGTTTGTGTTTTTAAAACCCTATTAGAATTGTCATGAGATTTCTACTCATTAAATGCTTCTTTAACGGTTTCTCCAGCTTTTAAATCTGGCTCAGGAAGCTTAATTGTCCTGTAGAGAGAGGGTAGTCTACAGATCATTTGATAGCAGGAGCAAAGGAAAATGAAGTATAACATGACACAATTTTTTTACAAGTGTATGATCATTTTTTCCATATCTATCCAGGTCTTTTAACAAATATATATTACTGTGGAAGAGAGACTCTTTTTCCCCCTGGGTTTTTTTTAGTGTCGGACTGACTAATGTATTGACTTATTAACTGGGCTGCAGCAATACATCTGAACAATAAGAAAGAGAGGTAAAGATGATGGATCTGCCAGGCAGGAATTCTTTTCTATTCATAATCACACATCCTGTGTATGGCCACATATATGGCTTTCAGTAATCTCTTTAGACAGACCGCAATGCATGGATAATGCCTTTTCCTATGCTCCATTTTTCTTATTGACTTGCAGCTTAGATTTCATAGAGCATTTTATAGCATGTTGTGTGGAAAAGCAAATTAGTCTCTATGGGGAGATCATGAACTAAAGTTCACTTTTCATGGAACCCTGCACCATAAACCACATGAAGCCAACAGATCACATTGAATCACATGGATTTTGTTAGAAAGAAGATAAGTGTATCTTATACAGACATGTATGTACCTCCATACCTAGAAACTCCTTGGAAGTGTCAGGTAGATAGGGATAAAGCAATCAGGAAAATACCTAGGTGTTTGAAACGATGAGAGAGAAATCTCTGCAGCAAGTTGCAAAAGAGGAGATGTGTAACACCACCTCTGTACTCACTGCATGGTGGGTCTGATGGAAGGGAGCCATGGGAAGCTTTACAGGCATCCTTCCACCTGGCAGCCATGAGGTGCCTTTGGGACCCTGCAGAGTACTGCCTTCAGACATCTCCCACCTAGTCTTTTGAACACCTCAAAGAGAGTGTGTATTGGAGTGTTTCACTTAACTGACTTTCTGATTTAAGTGTCATGACAAAGCCTGACAGAAAGAGATTAAGCTACTAAGTTTCTAAGAACAAAGCCAAGATAGTTACTCAGATCTCACACAAGACAAGCGTCCTTGTAGGCTTCCATGGTCCTTGGCAAGACTCAGATTTACTCTGTATTTCAGACTTCAGAGGGGTATCAGTTCCATATGCAAGAAGGTGCAATTCTATCTCCAGGGATTCTATTCTATGCATCATTCAGAGTCTAAAGCAAGAAAGTGTGGTTTAGACCATACAGTATAATACCTACCATAAAGATGATAATTTTTTTATGTAATAATGCACATGTGGAAGATCTGTCAATTTGCGGATAGGGCTTTATAGTGGTGTAACAACCTGGGACCGTGCCTGCTTCATTACCCCAGAATTACGTACTGAGGCTGAGATGAAGAATTAAGGATGAATCATATTATTATTATCATAGCAAATTATACAATAACACTGTACTTTGTGCAAAAATTATTTCCTTACATCCTCAGAAACTCTGAGACAAGTAAAATCATGGCCTTGCATTTGCTTCTACTTGGGTGTGCCAGGCAGCACAAAGAAAAAGGCTGTGAAATTACTGGGGATTAGCATAGTTTTCAAGGGCACTGAGCAGAGATTAAGCCAGTGAGGATGTGAGAAGACCAGAAATGTAGCAGCTCCTAGACATGCTGGCTAGGGACAAAAAGGAGTAGAAGAGTGGGGGTTTTGTATAATTCAGAATAGTCTCTCACAGAAAGAGATACTGATCAATGAGCTCTGATTGAGATAGACAGTAAGAATTAATTTGTCGTGACAAGGGGGAACAAAATGCAGTTCCTCCTCTGAATTTATTTCTTGAGTAGTGGCTCTTGAAACACCTTTTTCCCTGCAGTAAATTGTCACAGGTTTGTGACTGCAGGTGGCTACACCAGTGATTTGTGACCACATCATTCACACAGAACAAATTTCTAATGGCCAGGTAACTCCCCCCTGCCATGGCTGAATTAGTGCATCAGAACTCTACTACTAAGCAAGTCTTAATCTGAACACAGTTATTAGCATTCATCTAGACACCATTAGGAATAAAAACATGCAATCTCAATTGCTTAGGTTTTCTCACCAAACGTGTATTAGCTATTTATTTTTAAAGTATGATATGTATTAATGAGCAGAAAAAATAGAAAAAATTAGGAAAACCCTCCTTGCCCATCCCATCATGACTATTGTTCTTGGTATATACTTTGAAAATTCCCCGTAGTTTTCATAGCAGCATGAAAGTTCCCATCTAATGCCTCAGGAGTCTTACTAATGCTGTGCTGTAAAATTCCAAGTGATTTCAAAACAGTTGCAAAGCATCTTCCAGCTAAAAACAGTGACCACAGATGTTACTGCTTTAACCTGCAAACCTAAGTTCCCTCTCATACCAAAACTTCATATTTCTTTTCCAATATGCTTTAGAAGATGGATCTCCAACAAGTTGCTTCTAAAGTACTAAAAGCCCTTTATGTTTTCTGAGAAGTGACTGAACAGTGCTGGGTTTGCTATGCACATTCAATTAGAAGACTAGAAAAATTAAGATAAAAAAACCCAACCATCCAAGCTACTCTCTGACATCCAGTGGCGAAGGTCTGAGATAGCTGACCTTTCACATTTTCAATATTTTCCTTTAAACCCTTCAAAGTGCACATGTAGATACAAGTTTGACAAGGCTTCAGATAATAAAAAGCAACCAAAAACGCACTAAAAGAATGCATTCATTTCCATGAGATGTTTTGTCAATGAGCAAGCATATAACAGTGCATCCAGCACTAATTCTGTTTGAAAACATTCCTCAGTGCTTCCTGTGGGCAACATCTCTCTGCCAGAAACTGTTGTGGATGGAGTCAGAAACTGCACAAAGAGCAACTACTAAGGAGCCTACAAGAAAACAGTGGATCTTCTATGCAGAAAATGTCAGAATTTGAATTAGTGTATGAAAACTCAAAGTCCCAATTTACTCCTATGTACCCTAACAGATACTAATTCTCCTCTGAGTACAGATAATGGTGTTTCTCAGCTGCTCTCCAAAATCTAACTTACAACTATAAAGCTAGTAATTTACTACTGCAATCTCTGAGTGCCAAAAACCTCTATGAAAGTGCAGAGGTCTCATAGCACAATATTATAAACAGATTGTATTTGTTCACCAGTACAATGTTATCTCACACAGCAAAAAGTAAAAAAAAAAAGACATTTTAAGCTTTTTCTCTCACCATATGGCATATTTAGCTTAAAATGCATCCCATTCAAGAAACTCCTTGCCATTCTTTTCTCTTATTTCTTTTATTTTTTAGAGGGTTTTTTACCTAGAATGCCTGCTTCTCTTTTAATGCCATTACACTTTTATTATAGTCAGACATTCAAATTGCTTTCATCACAACTATTGCTTCAACAAAATTGCTTTGGCCCAACTGGTCATGTTCCTTGAAAAACATTACCAACAAAAATTACCTGGGCTGGGCTCTGAAAAAGTGAAGAAACTTGGTTTTGAAGACATACTAACTTCCTGTGGTATGTTGAAGAGATTATAGAAATCACGTGTAGCGTAACAGAATCACTTGGGATACAGTTTAAAAAGAGAGCTCAGTGTGCTCCTTGGAGCAGGATTTGTGATTGCACACAGCAAGCTTTGAAGAGCGCATGCTATCTACTGGAATCAAAAAGACTTCTTACAGAGGAAGTCCTAAAAAGCAGCAATAACTTTCACCCAGTGTAAAGCATCTTCTTCTTTGTCTCATGTGCCTTTGTAATTAGGGTTTGAAGCCTATTTTTCATACTGTGCCTTTAAAATAAATGAAAAACAGTAGTAAACACACTTTGACCACAATCCGGTGAAAGGAGGGGAAAGTTTCCTATTCACATGGACTAGTAATTTATTCTAGTAGCTGCATGAAACGGAATGGACATTCAGAGAAATAGGTTGTTTGGGTGATCTGCTTCTATTGTTCCCTCCGCACCAACATATCAGAGATGTCTGTTAGAAAACTACACCCAGAAAACCCATAGTATTAAGGTGGGAGCTCATAAATACAAAATAGCTTTCAGAAAGTAAAGTATATTTAGGATTATGGACCTGAAGGTGGGTGATAAGGTTCCTTTCTACCTTATACATGTAATGCCCTCAGGGAATGCACGACTCCATTGAAGCATCTGCCTGTCTCCCCCAGGCCTGCTTACACTCATTTTATAGATGCAAAAGAGTTGCGAGAATTTCATCAATAACAGGAACGAGAGTATTTTTGGCATTCCATAAGTCTCTATCCTAACAAGGCATTTTCTTGAACTCTTTATTTTTCCTGCTTATTTAATATTGCCCACTGGACTGTAGCACCACTTGGAGCAGCCTCAACCGAAATACTACAGTGGAGCCTGGTGGTGTCTTCTTAGAGAGGTGCTTCACTTCAACACAGAGCAGTATGGTTACTGTGTAAGTGTTGAAGACAAGTCTTTATATCCAAAACTTGTGAGGCTTAACAGCAGGTTGCATTACTCTGAACTGCAGAAGTTGGTTTTCTGATTATACAACTACTGTCACTGCATGAGAATGCAAGGGCTACTCTGAAAACCAGGATGGATTTTCTAACCTTGGCCAAATTCAACTATGGAAGCTTGAATTTTTCAGTTAGTGGAAACCTAAAATGGTTAATTTTTCAATTATTCCATTGTGTTTTAATATGAAGAGTGAAGCAGGTAAAACTAGAGGGGTCATTTAACTGACAGTGAGCAGATCTAGATACCCAGGACATAAGACAAGCAGGTAGCACAGTATTTCCCAAAGTACTGACCTGATATTCATTCGTCTGAGGATTTCAAGTGTTATCCAGACAAAAATTGTAAGACTCCTTCAACACAAAGTTAGAAAAAGGAAGCAGGACACACCGCAAACAATTTTTCCCATTCTTCCTTGTGGGATTTATAATCCAGATTACTTTAGGAGACACCAAGCCTAAAATGGCTTTCGGAACCTCTGCAGAACACACTGTACAAGTAGAAAGCTTGCAGAGTTTCAGCTTAAATTATACTCATCTACATCTCCAATCATAAATTACAGAATGATCTTAACCCAAACCACATGCACTATGTCTATGTTTTCCATGGTGAATTCCAAAGCATATTATGTAAACATGTCCAGCAAAATGGTGATGTTTGGCAGGGTGCTTTAGTCCAAGGAACAGAAAGCCTATGCCCCATAATGAACTCCCATTAGGTAAATCCTAAGGCTTTTACTGAGTTTTTACTGACATTTCTATGAAAGTCACTTGAATGTTTACCTAAAGTTGGAGCTATGGAAAATCTCATTCTCTTTTGGAGGAAATTATTGCCAAGAAATAAAAAAGCTTACACCACTAAAGGTCTTAGCAATGGATGTCTCCACATGAGTTTTACACAGGATAGTAAAACTGTGTGAAGCATAATACTCCTCAGCTGTCGACTGGCCCGTCCCCGGGCCAACGTTAGAGGAAATGCGCACAACTGGAGGCTCACTTTACAACATGTCACACCCAAACACGATCTTCTGGTCTTTTAATCTAATGAAGAGTGCCTCCTGGAACACAGCTGTGTGTTAACTCGGCAGCTCTTACACACGTCCTTAAAGTTAAGTACATGTTTATCTGGTTGACTGAACTGGTCCCTAACCACTGAACCACAGGAAGATACAGCTGTAGAATTTACTAGGCGACTTCTCATAAAAAAAACCGAATTTAAAACAGAATTTTAAACTGAAAACAGCCGATGCTTAAATATCAAATTATAACTAATGGCTGTACATATCCTAGCTTATCTTTTTAATGATGACCAAATATTAGGTTTCTAAGTACTTACGGACATTGAAGCTATACTACATTGAAAGGGCCTAATGGTTATTTTTATTACATACAGATCATCTAGAAAATTCTAACTATAGGAGGCTTTAGTTTATGTTGCTTTTATTTACTGCATTTGTATTTAGTTGCTCGAAAACTTTAATAACAAAGGACACTTGAAACAATGATTCATTGCCATTGTCTTGCTGTTTGTAGCCAGCAGGGAGCTGGAGTCCCAGCTGGCCGTACTGTTTCTCATTCCTGGCACTCTCACTCAAGCGCTGGTTGTCAGTACAGTGACTACAGGGGTCCTCAGTGCAAGCCAGTGCCTGTCTTGATCATTTACATTTACAGCTTCTTCCTCATCAGCAGACTATTCCCTCAAAAACAACAATGGGGAGAAGCAGCCACAATGGACACATTAAAAATATGACAGACTAGTAATGTTGTGGTTGTGTTCATTTGATCATGTGCTGAAGTTATGATGCAAAGTTTTACAGCACTTGTCTGTTGCTTTCAGGTTAGTGAAGAAAACAATTAAAAATCCACAGGGCACATGACCTAGCTTTGCATCCCTGCAAACAATACAGTATGTACTACTACAGTTGCTTGTTTTTGGCTACATATTCAGTATATAGATTTAAGTGGCAAATTTTAAACTTTGTTTTGCACAACAAACCTAATTGAAGAAGCATTCTCTTCAAATGCTCTGTAAAACTCTGCTGCCCTGCCCACGTATCCTACAGTAAAACATCTGTTTAATCTCTGGTACTTTTCTGCCATATTAGTTAAAAGGTGACACCAATCAAAGCACAAAGTTTGTACCACTGAAATATCTGAAAAGCTCTGGGAATGAAAAATCTGTGACCATGCATTCATATGGCTTTCCTGAGGCATCATGGAGTCACTGACTTGAACTTACCTCATATTTTTGTTCAGCTCTCTTTCCCTCTCTCTCACTGCCCAGCTAAAGTCTCATATGCTAACCTTGCTACTTTCTAATTACTTAAGGCTATAGGTTTTCACGGTTGCATTTACTGTAACACAATTAAACAGGTCAGTCTTGCAGCTCTTGAGTCATTTAACTCAGTTTCTTCTGCTGCTAATGCTTCTGTAAGCTGTTGGTGCAGCCCAAATATCACCCCACTGCTCAGTGAGTGGCCAAAGCAAACATCTCCTGTGACCTTTTGGCCACTGCATCCTTCACATGGCAGTGGTCAGAGGATGTTTCAAAATACACAAGTGTCCCTGAGGACATTTACACAAGCTCTGTGACCATCTTCAAAAATGATAAGCAAGCCCCTTCAGCTGATGGAAACCAGAAGATTCATCAAAACTAAGTATTTTCTCTAGAGAAAATATCAAAGGATTCACTTCTTGAGGAGGAGCCCTCAGCATTTTCTCTTACCAGTTTCTCTCCCCATCTCATCTCCTTCATCTGTCCCCACTCCTCTCGTCCACAGCAGCAGGTGGCCATTCCCCACTCCTTGCTGTTCCCCACCACCTGCCTGCAGAGAAACTCCAGCTGTGCCATGCTGCACACACAGGCAGGCTTTCCAGAACTCAGGTAAAAGTCACCTTTTAGAAGTGTATGAGAGTGACATTTTGAAAAATTTCAAGCCAGAACCAATGCATCACTCCTCTTACCATAATTACTCTATTTATTACATTTCTTGACAGGTTCACTTGAACCTTCAAAGGGCAAAAGCACAGTTTGTTTCAATTGCTTGCAGCAAACTCTCCCTCCCAGCTGCAGGAAGGAAAAAGTGCATTGGAAGCAATATTGTCTTCAGCTTTCCTGACACGTTATGAAGTCTTACTTCCAGCAGATTTCAGAAGGGTTTTGCCTGGCACCACCTACAAAGGGTAGGTCCCTCTTGCTACACAGCAGAAGTCTACTGGAGATGAATGGGCACACCTTTTGCTGACAACAAATGGTGCGGTTTTTCTAAAACAAGCACTTTATGTATTGATATATAGTGTCAGAAGGCACACCGGGCTAAAGCAAAATCCAGTTTCCTAAGAACTTCATGGAGCTCAAATTACAGATTACTGTAAATTTGGGGACACTCACGACTTCCTCTATAGTTTTTTAGTTCTGGGCTTTAACAAGTGGCAATGAAATAATTTTATAATACATTTCAGTTTATTTTAACCTTGGATTTATTCCTATTCTGTCTCCCTCTTCATTATTCTGCTTTAAACTCGTCAGCAACTGAAGCTTAAAATACTTAATGGGAAAAAAAATCTTCAACTGATGCACGAGGTCATGATTCTTTTTAGCAACCTGAACAGCACAAGGACTCCATTTCAGAAGGAAGAGACTCATCTGAAGTGACCCAGGTAATCTGACATACCCACTTTTAGAGTGACAGGAGCTAGAAAACATGATTTACACTGGAGGTACCCTCCTTACAGCTTTCTTGACTCTCCACAGAGGTTTGAGAGCTGGCACAGACTTGCAGAAGGTAGCACAGGCTTGGGCAGAGCAGCAGCTCACACCATCACGCTCGCTGGTGCCACGAGTCCAAGTTACCTACCAGGCCTTGCTTCACAAGCCAGGCAGCTGGTGAGAATCACAATTAATAACCTCTGCGTATTTGCCTCTGGCTCTCAGTTCCAGTAATTTGATCATTTCCATGGCAAAGACTAACACAAAAGATTTTTACACATTTAACTTTTGCCGTGCATTTCAATACTGCCTTGCTTGCTAATTCATTAGTAGTACAAATAACGACTCACAGGTGTTTTGCAAGGGATTATTTATAACTGCAAGCATAGGTGTTAGATGAGAAAAGACATTCTTCACCTATGGTTAAAAATAAACATGAAACACGAACATTAAGGGTGAACAAATATGGTATAGGCAGGTAAGTGTGAAAATATACAACAGAGCAAAGCTGCAAAGCTACAAAACAGGGCCTTAACCTGTTGTCTTCACGTATGAAATCCCACCTTTGAATGAAAACATAGAACCTGTGCATTTTGACTGTATACTTTTATCAAAGAAAAATCTTCTCAGCATCTCCTTCTTTTAGTTATTCATCTCTAAAAATGTGGAACTTGACTATCCACTCTACTAGCATTGCTTAGCACTAATAATATCAAAGTCAAAGGCCACAGGATACCAGTACCTGTTCCACAGTTTCCTGTTTTGTTTATATGAAGAAAATCTCACTATTCTGATTGCCCTTCCTCCTCTCACACATGACTTGGGCTAAAAACAACTTGGCCTGTTATTGCACTTGCAGAAGTGTGTTACAGATTGCATGGTATGATGAAATGCACACCTGCACCAGCAGCAAATCTAATTTTAAACTCATTAAATGGAAAGCTGGTTTGCTTTGTTAACGCAGTATTTTTATAGTATGGACACATTTTTGGGAAACATGTTAAATCCAGTATCATTTTTACCTTCAAATAGGGTTTATCTGCATGTATCATAAAAGAAGGTGAGGGTTGGGAAAATTCAACAGAATGTTACTACAGTTTTTAACGGTAAAACAACACACATGGTATCCATTCGTGAGGAGCCAATTCAGTTTTGTTATGCCTCAACAATGGTTGCCAGAGGCATGTGGAGAGGGGGGTGCACATGTGCCACATGCAGGAGGCAACTAGAAGAAGCCTTGTCTCTGGGAGGATTTCACCTGGCAACACCTCCCATGAGGCAGGCAGTAGGGGACACTGTGGAGGGGTTTCTCCAATCAGGTCTCCACCAATGGATGGCAAAGAAAGGTTGGACTGGACCAATGGTTCCCTGCCAGCAGGCAGACTTTGCGAGGGGCCGGAGGGTATAAAAACTAACAGCTTTGCTGCTTGCTGGGGGTCGGAAGTGTTTGATGCTCCCGCTCGCTCTCTCCTTTGCTCTGGCCCCAGCTGGCTCGCCCTCACACCTGTCCTGCCTCCCTGACCTCCACCTTGCCAGTCCGCCCTGCGTCCTTGCCTGGGCTGCCTGCTTCCAACCCAGCTGCCCCGATCCAGCCGGTCACCGCGACCTTTGCCACGACCTTTGCTGCGACCCTGTCCAGTGTCCTGGTCCTCCCGTCTGAGCGCCCACTCACCACGTGTCCGGTGCCGTCGCTGCGGGAGTCGCGCCCCTTCTGGAACCACACAGGCTCGCTAAGACCCAGCCCAGCCACAGGCAGGCAGCATGCACACCCCCCGCTGCCCGGACGCCTACAGCACTGGTGCTTCTCTCGCTCTCGCTTTCTCGCACTCTCTCTCTCTCTCCCTCCCTCTCTCCTCCTCTCCCTCTCTCTCCTCTCCCCCCTTCCTTTTCCGTTTTCATTTCTTCTTTTCTGTCTCTTCTACCCCTCTTTTGTTTGGGCAACTCCTTTTCCTTCTTGTTTTCATTACCAATAAACGGTTCTCAGATACAACGTTTGCCTCGTTTGGCTTCACTTCGTTCCTGGCCATCCATTTTTAAAACAACTCTCCACAGTTCCCCAGAGCGGAACGCGACACCATTACTCCATAAATAAGTCTTCTGCCACTCATTTCAATATCCCTGGTAACATCTACTTGTTTCCTATCTCTTCTCATTTGCAGTTTTATGTGAAAGAAATGTTATTGTCATTACAACTGTAAAAGACGGACACCATCTCATTGAAAGGTGATGTCCCTCATTTTATTAATGCGTGTGCCAATGATCACATTTCAACTCCCTTTACTCTTACCTTGGAACATAAAAGGTTGGTCCTCCACACCTCCCAATAAGAAGCTTTTCTGCTTAAAAGAGTCTAAGAACAAAATAATACACAGGTTTTCTACAAAGTTACTGAACTAGCATGTTACAGTCTAGACTCACTTACTTCTACTAGAAATAATAGCTCTTCAGACTATTATTCTGTATAATAATGTTCGAGATTGTTAATAAGCATCACCTAAAAGAAAGCTCACCTTCATGCTGAATCCTGAACCCTGTTTTTCCTCTTTATTAATTAGCTTTTCCAAGTTAAGCAAGGTCAGCACATCTCTTTTTTTGTCTCTCACTTGCCTGCCCCTTTAATCTCCTTATGTTTAATTTATTTTCTGAGCTGCTACCTCTCACACATTGACAGATACATACTTACACAATGTTTTTTAAGGCCTCAGCCCACTTAGGAATTGTCTTGGGTTCTTCTCTTTTTTTTCTGTCACTTCTACAAAGGACTAAAGATTTCTTTCTCTTGGTTGTACAGGTACATATGGGAAGAAAAGACCTAGCTCTATGAGTGCCCCAAATTAGGAGTACATAAAGCTCAGCAATATCTTTCCCCAGGTACAAAGGAATTTATCATATGGAACATTACCATGTTTCTCAATTGAGTGCCTATTTACTCCTAATTCAGGGCTTAGTCAACATTCAGGGCGTGAGAGAAATTCAGCAAAAGTTTGGAACATATTCTCATTTTAGATATGCTAAAATGAAGGCCTGTGGTTACCTAAGGTCCACACATATTTTCATCTGCGTAAGGGACATTAGCATGATTCACTTCTCCCATCACCAGACATAAATGTGACCTTTAGTCCAGGCTATTAAGAAGAATGGGAAACCATCTGGGTACCCAGATTACAACTACTACGGCAAGACAGCAGCAATACTGCATTGTGACAGTTTGATAATCCAGCCAGGGGAGTTCTGATCTGAGTTTAGCTTGAAGTGATTGATTTCCATACAAGGAAAAGAAAGCATGCCCCAAGATCTCTGTCTACACATTCCTTTCTCACACAGGTTCTCCAGGCAGTTTAAATCTCTGCAGTAAAATCACATTCACAAAATTATCTTGATTTTCTTAAACTTCCTTCATCCCTGGGCCACATTTGTATGACAAATAAATGAAACATCATAGAATTCAGGAAATCACATGTTTTAGTTTGTGACAGCATCATTAATGAAATTTAATGCATTTCTTTTTGAATAATAAACCCCTCAGCTGTTCAACACAAATAAAGCAATATATATGTGGTCTTGATGTGTTCTTTGAATAAAATATAAGTAAGAAAAATCCCAGGAGGTCTATCAAATGCAAACATGCAATACCAAAACAAACAGGTCATCACTGCTTGCCAAGATACATACTCATAACACCACTCCTCAGTGTATACCCTCAGAGAGGAGTTAAACTAGCAGTAGATTTACAATTTCTACTCTCAAGATTCTTGACTAGGGCTCACATGAATTATTACAAAGGTTGAAGTGTGAATCTTTGTACTAAAGCAAAAAAAGAAAATTACAGCTGCTGATTTTGTTTATTCTTGCTAATATATTTATATATTATAGATACATATTTTGAGCAACCATATATATGATTGCACATGAAATCTATGAATTTTCTTCCCCTCAAGAGCAAGGCTCATTAGAAAACAAAAGTAAAGTAACAGTGGAAAAGTTTTAGCAACCTTAACACAAAAACAGTTATGTAAAAAAAGATAGTATTAGAAGTTGTTAAACCAGGTTAACTCAGGAAGAGAGATAAAAATGAATGTTAATATGTCAAAAGTATACTAATAAGTATGTTTGTCATCTGTAACAGACAAATAGAAGAACTCAAATTATATGTAATACAATAAACAATGTCACATGTCCACAGCTTGGAACATTTTTTTCCCTAACCAAATCTTTCATTGTGGAGAAATATTAAAGGCATACAGGTTAGAAAAGATTCTTTGATGCAGAAATGCATTTGCAGTTTCTCCAAGAGCTTTTGAAACTCTGCATTTGCAGAGTAAAGTGTTGTAGGAATTTTCAGAGAAGCATGAGCTGGAAAGCACCATGTAATAGAGCTGAAGTAGTATTTGACTGTGGACAGGAAAGGTGAAAACTTACTTGCAAGAAAATTATTCAACACAAAACTACAATCAGATGGTCAAACTTCCCCACCTCTCCTACAATTTGTACTTGACCCTGACTTTTGCAGGCAGTTCCTTTCACACATATCTCTTACACAAAGGTGAAGCAAAATAAATTCTCCATATGTAACTGAAGGAAAGAACACTGAAAGCATGCTACTGAGTTACGTAATGGTAACCTGGGTCCCTCAAGTCTTTCTCCAAGCAGCAGTTGTGGAGAAAAGAGCAAATGAGATTCAACAAAAACCAAAACTTTGCTTTCTCCTGGCCCACCACTACTTCCCAGAAAGAAGAACCCAATTTACCCATTCTATTTCATGGTCACTATGCTGGATTACATGTTTTCTTCTATTAAATGCTTCATCCATTCTGTGTTTACTAGATTTAACCCATAGACTAGTTATGAACTTAAAACCAAATCAAAAATGCCAATAGCAACTAGGATTTAAAAATTAAATACATATTTATAAGTTTACTGTGTTAAACCTCATGTAAGTCCAGCAACTTGAAATTCATATAGAAGATTGTGTCAGATGTAAACAATCAGAGTTTAAAAAAATAGTGTTCAATATATCTGTTCACGGTTTGCTTTTGTCCACCTTCATAGGCCCAGCAGCCCAACCTACAGGCTGTGGTTTGGCTCTTTTGAACATGAAATGCTTCTTACTTCCCTTCAATGTAGAATGGGAAAAAAACTTCTAAAGAGGAATCTTGACAATAGAAACATTCACACTTCTCAATATAGTGTGAATGGTGTTGTGGAAGTGAACTTTAGCATAAAGCTTGACGTGGAATTTGGCCAGAACATCAACTGCCCGCGTGTCTGTCTTTTGCCAGTTGCTGATGAATTCATCAGGGCTCCAGAGAGTGGTATGAAGAAAACGTGTATGTGGAGAGAATTAATAACTAAACATTTCTTGTTTGTTGACATTTTCAACAAGCAAATATGCAGCCTTTTCACATTAGCCTGTGCACAGTGCTGTTGGGGAAGGAGAGCTTGTTCCTAAAATCCTTTGCCAGAGGAGGACGTAGGGCACTGCAGTGATGAGCAAGGTCTTACGGAAGCACTACAACTGTATTGCCCTGGAGTCATGCAGTCTGTTTCCTCTGCAGCCAGTTTTCCTCCCTTTCACTCTTCTGGGATGGGCTGTGAGACACCCGCTGTGCTAGACAAGAGAACAGCAGCATGAGAAGCAGCAGCACCTCACTTGTGCCTTCTCTTCCCTTTCCACTCACCTAGAAGCAGGCACAATGGGGCTTTTAAAACTAAAATTTTTACTGAGGCATGATCCTGAAACCATATCTAATGATAAGTGAGACACATTCACCTGAGGAGGTTTAGCATATTAGGTGGTATTTGATGCAGGAAAAGTAATGTCTGGCTAGCAAGGGCTTCAGTATTTGTATAGATCTGAAAGAAGATTGGGAGTCTGGTCTGATCCTACATTGCCTGTAAGTCTCACAGTGCTCACGTATTTAATTCTTCCTGCTCCTTCCTTGGGATTTTCCACCTTAAAGTATCTACGGTTTGAATTAACATTCTTATTTTACCGCAATCAGTCATAAAAAGGTGGTGGTGGCGGCGAACTATTTTTTTAAACAGCTGAATCTGCTGTACCCATGCCAAGCAACCTGTAACCAAGTCAAGTATGAAATGTGGAATAAAGACTCAAAATGAGGGATTATTAATAAAGAAATATAGAAGTAAGAAAGCAAACACCACAAACAACTTGAATGAATATCACCTTTGTTCTTTGTAAAATGCATGTGAATGTCCCAACTCCAGTTTCATAACTTTGCATTCTGACATAAAAGGAGTGTACACAAGGAAAACAGAAAGAGGGAAATTTTAATGGGAGCTATTAACTTCTAAAGATAAGGACAGGACCTCATAAAGAAAGACACCATCTCTTATATAACTTTAATATACAAGTGGAAAAAAATCTCCCCCAAAGCAAACTTCTCTGGGTACACAAATCTTTGAGGGGCACAAAGCATGCATTATTGTGCAATTAAAAGTGTTGGAGATTACAAAATGTTCTCTATGATGGAGTAGCTTTGGTTCAGTTCCTGTTTTAATAATGTCTCAGGAGGTGCATCTGTGACTGGCACTCAGGATAAAGGTTAGCAGACAGCAAACAACATACCCTCACTGTGGTTACTCTCTGTGCTTAGCTGCTGTTTTTTGCAGATTCCTCTCCTGTTTGGTTACTCATGAAGAAATAGGTACAACCTTGATTCACTCTTCAAAACTAACAACAGAAAAAACAAACATGAGGAGAAAAACAACTGCTGTTTCAAAATAATTTGCTAGAGCCTCTGAAATCTCTGAGTTGGTGCAAACTATTTCAAGTCTGAGTCTGCCCTAGTCCTCACTGAGTGAGCTCTAGAACCATCATATTTTGCTCTTACAGACTTCTGTGGGTTCATTCAAAGGATGAAGAGACGACAAGACAGACAGTTTTTACAAGGATGCTTTTGCTCTGTAATCTATTTTAAATACTTTCTGCTCATGCCCATAGCACACTTTCACCTCTGATTTCAAGGAAAAGGACCTGAAAGATCTTCCTTACACTCAGCCATTACAGACTGAACTGGAGACTCAAGTTCTTGGGCTGTGAGCCATGTGCAGCTTCCTAATGCTGGGGCGTGTATATAAGACACGGTGTCATGATCTTTTGTGCTTGTCTGAGATGATAATGTTAAAGGTTTTAAAAAAGGAGCCTGTCTGGTTACTCAGCCTGACCCAAACTGCCTTGAAGGTCATTCAGCTATCGAGGGATGCATCCCTTTTTAGCAGATGGCTCAGGAGCCCTTTTCCACAGCCAATAAAAAGGGTACAGACAGGAAAAGTACCTGAATACCACAATAATCAGAACTGATGATTGTCGTGAAAACTGTTTGAGATTTAGGGCATTTGATATATTTTAAAATATTATAGGACTATAAGAGAGTCAGATTATGCCATCCTTGGCTAGGATGGGCTAGGCCCCTCCAAGCCCCATCATGGCACTGCATTACCCAGACAGGCGCTGATTTGCCTTCTGAGACAGCTGAATGACAATGATCATATAATATTTTAATGAAAAATCTAAAGCTATAGTTACACAAGGTCTCTCTTTTTCAAGCAGTAGCTTCTTCAAAGGAAGCAGAAAGGAACTTGAATGAAGGCCCCCATTACTCTGCCAGCCAGTTGAGATGACCAGGTGCAGAAGGCAGCTCAGCACGCACCCTCCTACAGGTGTGAACAGAGCATGTTTCCCTTGGATACAGTTCTCCAGAACTGCACCATCACCTAGAGCTGCAGGGCTCTAACACAAGAGGTTTGCTAAAGGTTAGGCAAGTTGAGACAGAACCCAGATCTCCGCTGCTCTTCTCAGACTCCATACTTTTGAACCTGAGCCAAACCATACTAAAGTTAATGGGGGATTCCTATTTCTTTTAGTGATTTTCAGAGAAAGCACTCAAACCTCAGGGCTGCCTGATAGGAGGATGTGGGCTCCTGGCTCTGAAAATACTGAGCTACATGCCAGGAAAGATTTACCTGAGTAGGAAGAAGGAGCTATCCCATTCCTGCTTTTGTAGATGTAAATCTCATTCACTCGTTGCTGGTTTTATGCACAATGTCTCCTCAGTTGTTCAAGCAGAACAGTTGTTCAAGCTGGCAACAGACTTTGGGTTATGTCTTGTAGGAAAAAAAACAACAAAAGAAAACAGATGCAAGCACATCTGGAGAGCATGCCATTGTCTCTGTCAGTGATGGTGTGAAGACTGCTCAGAACTTTGGCTGTATCCCACAGCGCATTTTGTCACAGACAGCAACTGGGTTCTTTCTCAGTAAGGGACACAGGGCAGCAAGTACAGTATCCTGACATTTGTAATGAAAACCACAACGCTGAAAGCTGAGGGTGCACAGAACAGAAAAGCCTCCACCTCATTTCTTGCACTCATCTTAAATATTATATAATGATTGCATTCAATGTGCCTTACATACAAGAAAGAATGTGTAAAAAAAATCCATTTTCTTCATCCCCTTCACGTGTTCTTAGTCTCATTACACGCCTGTCCAAAAAGGTAGACTAACTAAACTGGCAGGAGCAGCAATTCTATTTCTGTCTAGTAGAGAAGTTATACCCTACAGTCTCACAGATACTAATCCATAACATTCCTCCCAGTGACACATCTTCCTAAGACTTACACTATGCTCCCCAGCTCAGTTTTCTGTAGCTCAGATATAAAGATTTCAAACAATAAAAAAAGATAATAATTCTGTATTGATATAGTGCACGGGGGAGCTTAAAACCTTTTATTTTACCCCAGCAATTAGGGTCTACAATGCCATCAAAGAGTATTTCCATCTCCAAACTTTTGTTACTGGAGCATGGAAATAATTGGCTATACAAATTCCTTTTGGGGATACTGAAAATAGTGTTCAATGTCTTAGGGAAAAAAGGTTCCACACAATACTGTCAAACAAATAACTAATTATTTCCTTAAGCTAAATACTTTCTGGCTTTTTGGGAATTTATAGCTTAACTTCAAATGAAGAAGCAGATTTAATTTTAAAGCATGCAATATTAACATGAGCTGAAATAAACTCAGAAGAACCATCAGTCCCCTCGTTTCAGGGAGCATTCTTGCAAACAGAACAAGAGGAGGCCACAAACACTGAAAAGCTCCTATTTAGTTGTTACACACATAGTGCGTGGGTTATTCAAAAT
Organism: Pachycephala philippinensis; assembly: GCA_013397055.1. Lineage (NCBI taxonomy): Eukaryota > Metazoa > Chordata > Aves > Passeriformes > Pachycephala > Pachycephala philippinensis. Next base: position 436,780 of record VWZT01006662.1, read on the forward strand.
GTCTGCCTTTAGAAATATTTTCCACCATAGCTTTTTGCTGATGTGTTCTTTCTTTCTAGATTTACCAGTCTGGGTCTGAAAAAAAAAATAGGATTTCTGCATTTGTTTGTTTCTTTTTCACTAAAAAATAGAAAATTCATGAGAATCTGAAAAAACATATTAAAATATATATATAGTTGTGAGTTTGAAAAACACATAAAAACAACCAGTCCATTAAAAAAGCAAAGTTCCATGTTCTACACAGATATACTTTAAAGGCACAACTACAATGGCTATAGGAAAAAAGCCGAGGATTTGCATTCCTGATCTTATCCTTTTCCCTTTAAGGTTAGTGGCAGCTCTGCCCATTGGCCCAGCCTTTTTAAATCTAGCCAAAGGAAAAAAAAAAAACAAACACACAAAAGCTCACAACTGATGAACCCTGTGAAAAAATGTCAACCATCCAGAAGGAGATTGTGTGGCAGACTTGATAGGAAGGCTGATCTTGGACTAGAAACAGGCAGGAATTTTATGATACCTGGCAACTCTTTCAAAGGCCCAACTGAAGCCAGTTCATTGCAGGCATCACCAACTACCTTACAGGAGACAAGACAGCTGCTAATAGACACAGATACACACTGCAGTTCTTTTATCAGTGTTTTTCCTCTACTGTGAATTTAAATCAGGATATAAATGTTCTTGGAAACTATTAGGACAATTTGGCATTTCTAAGGAAAAAGTTAAATGGAATAAGCAATCTCAGTTTTACTGGCAATAGTGGAGATAAGCCAGTTAATGATTAATTAGTTCACTAGCGTTTTGAACAGTTATAACTCCTTTAGACTTGTCCTTGACTCTGTCATGAGTTCACTGTTACTTTGGTGATTTGCCAAACTTCCCTGTACCTTCATTCACCTGCCAGCACAGGAAATGAATGGAATGCTTCTCACAACAGCACTGTTAAGGTGCTGAAACATGTTTGAGGGTCACTATAGGATTACAGCGGTTCCATTGCTGTTTTACTTTAGCTTCAACATGGAAATCTGATTGAAGGGGTGCAGGAGAAGCCCCTCCCTGGCAGAGGAGGCCAGGAGCACACACGCTGGGGAACAATGCCAGACCCCATCAGTGCAATGACTCAAACTGGCCAGTGCCACACCAAATGCTGAGACACTCACAGCAGAGCCTCGAGGCTTCTACCACTCTCCTTTCATAGACAATCTCCTGAGTCTGCAAATGACACAAATAACAGCCTCAGAACAGAAACCCAGGAGAAAGCACAGCAGCACAGTCGTTATTTAGGGCTGGTGGTAATAGGCAAGTTACCTGTTTCAGTAGTCCTCACCTAGCCCAGAGCTCTCCACAAACTCTTTTCCAATTACTGACCACTATAACGTTCAAGGTCCTTGCATAGCATTCCTTCACAGTTCTAGCTGTACAAACCAAAAGCTGGTGTGTTTTTTCCTTTTACCCTCCTCTTCCTCACAGCCGTCTTCCAGAAAGCAAAGCAGCTTCTAGTACACCTTACTCATTTCAAGCACAGATATGATCTCTGCAAATTTGTATCCAAATTCTTTAATGCTACCCACCTTTTGCCTTGAGAGAGAAAATGGATATTAAAGGCTTGTACGGAAAATGCTTTTATCAATATGCGCTGGTGAGAATTTCTGATATTTCTTAGGAAGAATTTTCCGTTTTTCACCTTCTTCTATCTCAACCTGCTGTGTTGGAATTGGCATAGGCATCAGTTCTAGGTAACATTAATTTTACGAAGTTACTATTAGGACTCACATTCCTTTTATCTCAAAGCATCAACATGGGAAGGTCATGCAAGGTAAACGAGTGTGTGAGGGTCAATAGACCCTTAGTTTGCACAATTGTGTAGATGTGCCCTGCTCTAGGTGCTCTCTTCCAAAGCACAGTCCCAGACACAATACTGAGAAGCTTGTGCAAACCTTGATGTACTTCTTAGTAACTTTATTCCATAACAACCCATCCAGTGTCTTCTGTTTCAAGCTGCTTGATCCCAGCCACCCCAACAGAAATCAGAAATTATTTGCAGGAACTATGTTACAAGGATAATAGTACATAGGCATTTGCCATAAAAAAGACATCTAAATTTCTCTCATTCATTTTAAAACGTTTAAAAATATTGACCTTAGAAAAATTACCTGACCCTCTAGTTTCTTACACCAGTGTTAGAGAAGTCTGATTTTGCTAAGCCTAATTCTCCTTAGGCTGGCATCAGAGATTCATACTGGAGTCAAGTGAGATCTGTAGTGAGAACATGGACCTACAGTTCACTGGATTCACTCCCAGGATTATAACAATGCACATTAAATGAAAATTAAAGCACTCTTAGGCCAGAGATACCACAGGCTTTATTCCTCCCATTTAAATTTGGTTATACCACTCATCTTAGGAGAGTTAAAACTGCATAAAACTAAAGTGATCAACAATGCAGCATTTTGCTGTTTGCTCAATTAGATTACTTAGCTGCCAGGGATAATCACCTAAACATTCTCCTCTCGTGCTTTGCCACAGACTTAATAAATCACTGTCCTTCTATTGTAGGATTCTAGACAATTTTCATCAAAAACCAGGGTGCTTTAATCCAGAAAATGTACTAAACTCTTATTTAGTTCTAATTACACTTCCCAAATGGTGTCTTTACAGAGGGAAAACAATGAAGAAACTAAGAAAGTCTAGCAAATTAAATCCCATTTGTGGTTAAGCAGAATAACAAAAATGAAACATCTTCTTAGAAAATCAGAATATGCCACCTAAATTTGCAAAAGCTTAAATGAACTTAGACTCTGCCACCCCCATTCACAATGAAAATCATTATGTTTCAACTCAAGACTATGCAGCTATCTTATTATAATGTAGAAAGACAAATAAAGTAAGATTTTTTTAGAAAGAGAACAACATCATTTGACTTACTGTCCTAATGACAACACTCCTTTAGGTGAGCATGCAGAATACTTCCTGACCCACTGAACAGTGCAATTGATCCCATCTGGCAAAGTTCTTCACTTATCATTTTTCTCTCTCCAGTGGCCAGTCAGTGATTTTGAAAGCATACAGTGAAGTGCAGAATACTGACTGTAACCTCATTTGGTCCAAAGTACCAGACACATAAACACTGTAACAGAGCTCAATGAGGCCAGTCACCAAAGACATCTTCACATCTTTCAGTAAGAAGCAAAATAACTTCCAGTTGTGAGCTGGAAGTTAAAGTAGGCTCTCCGGTGAGATGTAAAAAGGGAGAGCTCTCACCCAACAAGCGCTCTTTTTGAAATGTCCCACAAGAGAGGCCCTAAGTATAACCTGCTGGTGAAATGTAAAGAGGTTATGCTGAATACAGCAAACCATCATGAAAATACCATTTTATAAACCCAAGTGACTGATAACTTTATTATGATCAGAACAAAAAGCAATTTTATTCTGTGGTTGTACCACATCTCTTGTAGGCTTTAATACAACAAACATAACTCCTCCCATAAGAAGTTGTGTGTGGTATTTAATTCTCCAGGGGTGGAACAAAACAAAACCAAAGTAACAAATGTTACTCCAAATTACCAAATATATAAAAATGCAACATCTTGATGCAATTCAACAGTCCAGGTGAACACATTGTCCAACCAGGCTCCATTGCAATTACCACGAGGGATGTTTCTCATCTCTGTTGGACGATGTGCTCAATTGGTTTGATCTCACACCCTTGTGGAGAAAAATTTTAAAGATAGGTTTGTATGTGTTAATTATTGTTGTAGTTCTTTTAGTGTTTATACCATGTATTCTTCAATGTGCTAGGCAGACCATGGACAAAGCTGTCTGAGAGGTGTTTTTGGCTCAAACAGGAGGGGGAGATGTTGGAACCCAAAGAGCAGAGAATATTCCTCTGCATGTTTTGAGGGGTTCTACCCCCCTGGACAAGGGTGTCTTTGACCTTCGGCCATGGAAAAAACTGCCTGGCCTTCAGGAAACAGTAGAGTCAAAAAATAGAATGAATTAGGTGATAGAAAATTATACAAGAACGTAGATTTAGAGGTTTTAGATTTGTTATAGATAAAGTTAGAAGAAACTCCAAAATGGAGGATGGTTGTTGTTTTTCAGGCTTTCTCCCTTCTTCTTCCTTCTCCATATTCTGTGGCAAAAGTGATTTAAGACAATTGGATAAAAAATGCTGCAGTTTCTGTCGTGTGACAAACTAATTTGCTGGACATTGGTCATGAAGTGAAAATATCTGTCGTGTTGGGTTTTTATTGGGTAACTTATCTTTAAAAAGGGTTTGTGTTTTTGATAATTCGGCTTCTTCTTGTACCCTCTGTTCAGAATCACATCAGTGCATTCTTTCTCAAGGTAAACTTTCAAATAAACTATCTTTGCATGGAAGAAGTCCCGTCTGGTCTCCTGAAATAAGCAAGGACACTTACAATCCTCCCCCAGCCGGGGAGAAAAGAAACATAACAAAAGTTAGGTATTTAAATTAAGATATAACACCAAGTGGGGATCAGAAAAGCATTCCATTATGAAATAGGCTGCTCTATGAGACAGAAACTGGTTTTTATCTGTGGCTGTAGTAGATTGAAGGAAAAAATACTTAGTGAGGAGGCTAAGGTTAGGTGCTATGAAAGCTCTTCTACTCAGCAGAAGTAAACTATGGAGGCTGGGGGTGCTCTTGCTAACCCTCTAGTTTAAACAAAAAACAGTCAGAGATGGAGAGGGACTTAATACACAGGCAGATAGCAACAGGACAAACGGGAATGGTTTTAAACTAGCAGAGGAGAGATCTAGATCAGATGTTAGGAAAAAACTTCTTACTGTGAGCATGGGGAAGCACTGGAACAGGTTGCCCAGAGAAGCTGTGGATTCCCTGTCCCTGGAAGTGCTCAAGGCCAAGTTGGATGGCGCCTTGAGCAACCTGGTCTAGCAAATGGCTTCCCCGTCCATGTCAGGGGGATTGGATCAAGATAATTTTTAAGGTCCCTTCCAACCCAAACCACTCTGCTTCTTTGATCAAAGGGCCCTGATTACTTGATTGCATTTAATCTCTTACTAATTATCAGTCTGCCTCAGAAGTGAATGTGTTTTACAGTTTATGCTGGGAAGAGTCATGCTGCTATATGTGAACCAAGTTTGATGTGCTAAGTCCCTAGCAGTGGTGTCTGGGTTGTTTGGGATCTAAAGCACCCTGTCACTTTTCAAATAACAAGGCATTTTTAAGCGCCAAGAATTTCAGTGATGTTCATTAGCAGGAAGATTCCACCTGACAGGTCTGTACACGTGCTCCTTTAATAACATGATGCCACTTAGTCATTTAAAATAATGCAGGATTTCTGATTTTTTAAAAACCCAGGATAGCACACACCATCTAGTGCAGAGGTATTAAAATTCCTATTTATCATATCTCAAAACAAGACAGTTGTTTCTTCGCTCTATGATTGTGATTCCATGTTGTTTTAAGCACTGGTGTCTATTTGTAGTCCTTGTACCTATTCATGGATAAAAGCACGACAGTTTATTTTTAGTGAACTTTTTTTCCAAATAGTTTTATTTTAAAGCCTGACTAATCTTTGCTGCACTATAGACTGGGCTGATCTCTTGATAAATCTTAGCTTAGATTGGTGGCTGAGCAAGACGACACCAAGTGCTTTTTCAGTTAATCCTCTTTTATATCTACCTTTAGAAGAGGGTAAGGAAGACACAGAAAGAACCACACAGCATGCAACACTTCCCTGGGATCCTAGTGCAGCCTGGAAAAGATGAGGGAGCCACATGCATTTAGGTGTCTTCTCTTTCTTACCACAGTCTTTTCAGCAGCTCTACAATGCATGATTTTGTTAGCTCTATCTGCAATTACTCACTGCATCTCAAAGACAGAGGAAAACATGAACCAGATTTACTTGCTCAGATTTTCTTACTTTTATCTTTGCCTCTCTAAATAGGATGTTGGAAAAAAACAGCTGAGGGAGAAACAAGTTCCATTAACAGAATGGTGCATTTTTAGATACATACCATTGTTGGGTTTTATTATATAATAAAAACAGTACCAAAGCCACCAACAGTCTTAGGAATCTTTCTCTTGGAGTCTGTGACTGGCAATTACGCAGCCTGAACCTGTGAGACAGAGATGGACAGACACTCAGAGAGACCTCTTTTGTGTTCACAGCCTTGTAGCTGCTAATTCTGAGTGCCCCTTCCCTTGCACTGGGAAACCTGATGGTATGATTATTGCGGGTGGCATAAAGTTAAGGGTCACTTGGATGTCATGCAATAAAAATTAGGAGGGATTTCTCTGGTGTGAGGGAGGTCCCAAAAATACACATGCATGTACAGCAGACATATGGGTACAAGAAAAACTATTTCACACACTAGAGTTATGAGAAGCACAAATAGTCAACTCCATCTGTCCTGGAAGTAACAACCCAGACCTGGGATTACTCCCAGCTGGGTAGAGGCAAAGAACCAAATATGTTTTCCTAATCTGTGCTGGAGTAATGGCCACGTGGAAAACAGGGGAGCTCTGGCAGGCACCTCCCCATTTCACCATGTCTCAGGGCACAGACCACAGTCTGATTTTCTTCAGTAAGAAAAAACCCTTGGCTTCAGCTTCCTGATGTGCTCTGCAGACAGGAAGAATGCAGCCTTTATTCTTCCAAGTAATCTCACAGGGACTGCTTGTAAGAGGAGGCATTGCAAAACCAGGCTTGAACTCTTCTGCCCCACGCTTAAGTAATTTCCTTTCCATTTCACAGAAGGAACTAAGATACAAGTAAAAGAAAACATCTGATAATTCAGTTTTTGGTGAAATGACACCTAGATGTACTATTCAGTTGGAAATGTTTATTGAACTCCGGGCAGTGAAATGCCTTGAAGGTGCAAGTAAACATCTCTATAAATATTTGACTAAATCTTATAGCCCAGACTCTAGCTGTAGTATTTTGCCTTTCTTGGGGCATGAATTTTGGCTCTTAAATCCCCTGGCCAATCCCCCTAATGCTTCTGCAGGGAAATCAGCTGAGTGGGGTAGGGCTTAACACACGGTAACCTTCAGAGATCCTGGTGGCCATCAGCTGTCTGCAAGGGGTGGCTAAACTGGCTGCAGGACAGAGGAAAATATACAAGTGTTAGGGATGGGTGGAGACTAGCAAAGAGCAGCATTGCTCTTGTTACAATCAGAACTTCTGGGGTTTCTGGTAATTCTCTATTTTTAACTCAGTCATGAAGCAATGACTATGTCCAAACCAGTATGTGTTTATTACAGCCAGCCCCTGTGGGCTGAGTGGTAATCAACACAGAACAAGCAAAAAATACATATCATCTCCAAACCTTGTAGATTTTCATGAGGGTTTACTGATTTTTATTTTTATTTCTTCTGTTTATCCTTTTCTTTCCCTTTTTTGCTTTTTTTTTTTCTTCTTTTCTTTACTTTTTTCAACCTGATTTATAATGTTTCTTTCAAGTCACAAGCAAGGGGGAGTTGCCTTGAATATTCCTGAATCACGATTTTATCTGGCTTTACTGAATAGTTAAAATATCTGCTAAGGACAACCCCACTACTAATGTTATGGCCCCACACATTCCCCACAGGCCACCTCCTTCCCTCTCTGCTATCCAGTTTTCAGTGGATTGCATTTCAGGATCACTCCTTGGCCTTAGTAAAGAGATCGTTTCCAGCCATGGACTGCACCCCACATGGGGAAGGAATAGTTTCATATCTACTAAGAGATGGCTTTTGGGCAGTGGTGCAGATGATGCAGTCATGAAGAAACTGAACATAAGCAAGTGCTCCCCTCTCTATTGTGCACACTGAATATGTCAAGTGTGGTGGAAGGTCTCAAAACCCTACGGACAACAGGATCCCACTGCAGAAGAAAAGGAGGGATGGATATTTTTTAATTTGACCTTTCTTCTCTCAAATACAGCTCTAAACCAGATGTCTAGTAGGTTATCTCAGCACTTCCTCAGCAATTCAGGTGTTATGCCTTGTGATGTCAGTCACTTGTCCAGCCTGCTCATTAAAATTTTAGGGAATATATCTTCCATTGCTTCCTCTGAGAATGTCCAAAACTGTCTAATGAATCTTGTCACTAATATATAAAAACATGCAAACATTTGGAATTTTTTCAGTAAATTCAAGTTCATTTTTCCCTTGTTTTTTTCCATCTGAATATTCCTAGTTATATCTCACGAGGACCAAGCAAATTAATTTCTTCCCTTTCTTCACAGTACAAATATTTGTCTCAACCTGCAGCATTGTATCTCAGCTCAGAGCCCAGCAAAAGAATGTCCTCAAATAAGCACAGACAACTTACTTAAAACATTAAAGTGGCCATTTCTTCTTCCCATGGCAGCAACAGTAATGACCAGCTCTTCTCCCTCCAATTCTGTCAGCCTAGGACAGAAAACTGACTTCTAACAAAAACCTGACAAAGAGCAGGAGTCTGTGCTTTGAACTACAGGTTTTCCCAAGAAGCCTGCTGTGCTGCCACTCATTTGATGTCAGCTGGTTGGCCTGATCTGCTCCCAGCTTTGTTGAACAGATGAGTTCCCCTATTCCCTCTGAAATGGGATTACACATTTACCTCTACAAAGCTGCAGTGAAGCATGATCTGACTTGAACAGTTGGCAAGAAAATTGCCTACTCTTCAGTTTATTGCTTTTCCTAGAAATGATCAATGCCACCTGCCAGGTGTCTCAGCAAAGTGAGGCATCCCACACCGCTGATTCTTTGGCTTTATCTTTTCTCCAAAGGACTCATTAAGGGCTTGTGATGGACAGACAGGCAGATACAGCTCTTGTCTGTTTGGCTGATGAGGTTATAGTATCTGTTCCAGACCATCAGCTTTGGATTTCAAACCCTGCATGTAAAACCTGTCTTTGGTCTCATTCCTGCATACCAAAGCCTAGATGGGGAGTCAAGAAAGGACAAGAAGAGCTGTGGAAAAATCTGCACTAATAAAGATGACAACAATGATTATCAGCCTACAGTGATGTCTGAGTGTACCAGACATCACAATGTGAAAATTGGGGTTGGAATAAGACTTGGAGTAAGTTGCATAACCCTACAGCAAGCTCTGAATTTGACCCAAAGACACAAATTCCTGTTCATAAGGCATAAGGGTGACACACAGCACCCAACCTCAGCTACACATGTGGGAAAGAAAGATCTCTTATCTGGAGTCACCAATCAAACCCCTTAGTGAGTAAAGACTAAAGACAAATCTGAATAACCAAATAAACCTGATTGTACATACATGAGGAAAACTGATAAGTAGAATCACACCAATAAATGGTTTTAAAGAAGTAAAGACCCACAACAGCAGTTACTCAGAGCCTTTTAAAAAAGTAAGCATTGTGTCAACAAATCATATGAACTTAAAGTCGTTGTCTGACCCTGTGAAGAACAGCTGCTGTCCATGCCAATCCCAGAACACAGAAGTACACATTGATCTTGCTATTAAAGATGGAAAAAACGGTACTCAAATCACGCCACTGGCATGTTTCATTTCCAAGTGAATTGTCCTCTTATCTTCACGATGATTTTCATACTAAGCCCTAAAAAGAATTTCCAGGAGATTTTATAAGAGAAAATGTTGGAAGTATGTTTGGGAGAGGGCAGATCTGAGCAAATAAAGTCCACTATGAAAACTCTTAATAATTAGTGCAAAATCAGAATTTCAGAGCACAACAATATAGTTTTCATTTTCTTATGAAATTAGAACACTACAATCTTTCCTTACATATGTATTGGTCAAAAAATAGTTTGTGGATTACTGAATGCAAAAAAAAAAAAAAACCTTAAAATCTTCTGCAATACTTTTGCAACCATGGCAATTCTGCATAGAAAAGCTGTATCAAAAACTAGCAGGCATCTAAATATTCCCCATAATTTTAATTTTTATAGTTACCACCTAATTTTAATTTAAAATAGTAATTTTTTTAAATGTCAGGGGGTATCTTGTATAAAAAAATTAAACCAAGTGAATTTTGCATTGGAATTTTGAAGTTCAGAGGAGGAAATTCCCTTTTAAATATAACCCATTCTGTCTCTTAATGGTTAGGAAAACTGTCAGAGCTGATTAAAGCTTGAGAGTAGAAGACAAAGCTCCAGGATAAAATACATAAAGAAAATATACCTTATAGCTTACATAATGTACTAGGAAATCCCAATGCTACCAAACTCTTTCATCAGTTTCTCATTAAAACACACAACACCACAGTGATCAGCAACCGAATTTTGCATTTTCTGCTGCTGAAAACCACTAATAATTTGAACAGTGTATGTCTTGACAAAGGGCAGGTAGATGTGTGTATGCTGAAGCTGAGGTTGCCCCATAAAACACACGGCCTGCAACTACCTGAATGATGGATTGTCTTTATAAATTGCAGGCAAGCAGAAGGTCGCATCTCTGCTGACACAAGCTGACAGAACCGTACTGAAGTCAGCAGAGTGATGATCAGTGGACACAAGCAGAAAATATATCTCACTGTCTGCAAAGTCATCTGCCTGAAAGAAAGGAACAAGAAATACTCTTTGTTTCCACCTTCTGTCTCGCTGCACTTGCTGGGAAAGCTCTGTTTGGTTTCCCGTTCACATTATAATAGGAGCTATTTCTCCTAGTGAAGCACCAGTTGTATATGGACACAAATGTATGCACACAACCACCTCAATGTTGAGTTAGAACAGCTTCAGTCTGTGTCCTTAGGCAAGAAAAGTCTGTGTCACATTTTTGCACGGCTCCTTCAGTTCCCTGGAGCATAAAAGCAAGTCAAAAGGAATGGTGACGGATATCTGGTTTGCTTCGTGGTGCTGACCATGATTTCAGGAGTGTCTTGTAGCTTAGGCCATTTTTACCAGCTTGAAGTAATTATTATTTATAACAACACATAATTCAGTACTGCATGAGTCGTGCACATGTCATCAGCCTCGCCTCTCTAACAGGGCCACTCCTCTATGACGGATGGAGCAACAGCACGGTATAATATCAGAAGGTCTTTTATTTTGGGAGAGGCAGAGTTAAATTTACATAGCAGAGGGTGTTGGTGTTGCAACTAACTGGAACTGGATGCCTAAGGGGGGGGAATTGGGATCATTCTTGGACTCAGTCCAGCCTGACTCGGCTGTGACCGAAACGCGAAACCACGAACGGCAGTTTTGTGATATATGTAAAAGGAGTGATTTCAGTTCCTAGGGAGCAGTCCCACAAACCACGAAAACATTACTTGTGGCAGACACAGCAGGAAGAAGCCAAAGGATAAATGTCTGCTGGAAGTGGATTCACTCCCTGCAAGAGGCAGGATGAGATTTTTCAAGCATATGCAAATCAGATGCTTGTACATTTGGAGGCCTCTTTAAAAGACTGTACTGAAGTAGCACTAAGACCTTCCTACCCATGGAGAAATACCAACCAAAATCTGTTCTTCTGGGTTGCTCATTTAACATCCTTCATGAGCACTGAATTCACACTAACCTAGAGAAGACAACAAGCATGCTAAGATGAAGTAAAGCCATCAGGTAACTGTGGTTCAGTTTAAAATCTAAGGCTAGGAGAGACACAAAACTCAGAGAAACCATATATGACTAAGATCTAAAAGGCAAAGGAAGAGCAAGGAGAAGCTCGGCATGCACGTATTTCTGATGAGCTGTGAATAAGGTAGTAGGAAGCAGAGAGTAACAGGTAGGAGAATTTAATTCGTAATCTCTTATGTTGCACTAGAGTATGACTATCCACACTAAAAGCATTAAGTGCACTACGGACGGTATCTAATTGTCTGGACAGGGTTTGAGTTTGGCAGGTTGGCCTTTGGGTTCAGGTTCTTGTCTGAATACCTGACAGAGATCAGATCTCGGGTCAGCACAACCACGTCCTTCCTGCTCCACCAGACAAGGTGCTCTGGGGTCAGCCTGCAGAAGGGCTGCTGCACCACGACACTGACTCCCAGAGCTCAACAGCATAAGACAAGCAGAAACAGACTGTCCTTGCTCAGGCTGACCGGAATGGCTACCATGACACCACACACAGGCTAATTTGACAGACAAGACACTGGGCTAATGCGGCAGCAAAACCCTCCTGACTGGAATTGCCCTACACCCCTCCAGCCCACAGCAGAGGCAGAGCAATCTCAGCACAGCAAGGGGTTGAAAGATCTGCCTCTTGAGCCTAATTGTATGAAGAGGAAACAGCTATGTTTCAGCTCTCTAAATCCATTTCTGACCAAGCCCACCTCTTTCTGTACCTCAAGCATCCACCTACACATCCCAATCTGCATTTTATCAGCATGTTACCCTAAAAACAGCAGCATTAAGCAAACAGGGAGAAACAGAGACTGGTCTTTCTCCACTTCTTAAAAAAATGTGATTAGCTGAGTTTGATGATATGAACTGCCTTTCCATTCGGCTTTGGGGAGCAAACAAGAAAATTCACAGATATAAAGTTCAAACTATGACATATTTTCTATTATAAAGCAAATCTGAGTGTTATGAATTTTATCTTTTTAATACAGTGAATCTTTGCTCTCCATCTGCTAGCAGAATTGAATTCCAGGTTGGTATTTTCATAAGACAAGAAAAAATGTCACTCCACAACTGTGACTTGGAAGTCGTATTGTCAGCGTATTCCTAAATGGAGTTTCATTAGCCTATTTACGGTATTTCATTACAAAAATAGTCCACTTACCATATGTGAGCACATTCCTCACAGCCTCACTAAGGAAGCATCTATTTGGCTTGTTTTGGTTTTCTCAAGTCATCTTTTTTTAGCATTAATTACACCCTCTCATACAGCCCTTGTCATTATGTATTACTGTATGGTGGCATTTACTGTTAACAACATGCCCTGTGAAGGGAAAACTGGGAAATACCACATAAATGTTACTGAGCTTTACCTGTTTGGGGTTTTTTTCTCCAGTGAATCACAAGCAATCATGCACTATTTTTTTTTTTGTAAGTGTCCTGCTCCTTTTACACCCACAGTGTGAGGGAACTGCGGCACAGAGGGAACAAGGCAAAGTCTGAAACATGCAAAGGCCTGTGGCTCTGACACTGTATTTCTAAGACAAGTATGAGTCAAATTCATTTTGTGCGCAACATCCAGTGGTTTTATTAGCTGCCAGGCTGTAACTTGCAGAGTGTCTCATGTACTGCTAGCTGGTAGTCAGAAACAAGCAGAGTCAAAATCAATTCTTCAACCCCATCTCCTGGCCTCATCTGGGCAGTCCCGTTTAGAACGAAGCCGAGGGAAACAAAGCTGCTGAAACTCACAGTGCACTGAAAGAAGATGTGATTTTTTGAGGGAGGCAGCAAAGCCTTTCCAATTCTAAAGGCTTGCCTGCACTGGTAATCCATTGTGGTGCAGGCAAAGGTAGCATGCTGCGTCTCCTATACTTTCAAGGTATAGTCAATTACTTTCCCCTTGCTTTGGGGTATCTGTGTGAGGAATTACTGCAGAGTAGCTCAGGCACAGTCCATTAGCAAATAACTTGCTTCACAGTAGGCAAGCCCATACATTTCCAGACAGAGTGAAGGACTTCTAAAGATGGACTTTCAGATAGCAGGTAATCCAGCAAAGCATTAGAATTTACATGTGACACATACTATGTATTCTATGAAAGCCTGGGCTTGAGCAAAAAGACCAGCATGTTCCACCGAAACTGCTTTTTTGCTGCCAGCCACACTGGCAATAGTCTCACTGAAGGAAGAGTAAGCCTGAAATGAAATTTTCCAGTATTACAACTGATGAGAAATGATTGCAAGAACATGGGCAAATGGCCAGAGCAATCTGTACTGGCAAACCCAAATAAACTATGCAAAGCTGGCCAAGAGAGCTGCAATTAAATGTGCACCACCTTTGTCATATTCCTTTGTAATTAATTTTTATTTTATCTTGCAAAGAGTAAAGATCTAAAAAGTAACCAACAGGCAGAATACCTACCTTGCACCTATTAAAAGGAGTATTTGTTTAACACTGTGAAAATCCTATAATGCACGTTTTTTCCTCACTTCCTTTTCAGTTAAAACCTGACACTTGTATAATGAATTAGTTCTAGCAACTATCAAGTCTGATTCTAGTTCAGGTGACCAACTATTGACAATAGTCTGAAGGAAAAATATGACATAGAGGCTTATAGTTTAAACAGAAGAGAGCAGGCAGCTAGCACTGTTAAATCCTACTGTAGTTTTTGTCAGGGGTCACATCAGTTCAAAAAATTGAGACTGAAAAATTTTCAGGTCTGAGGCGTGCTAAAACGTCTGGGCAAACTTGTGGGACACTGCATGTGAAAAGTGATGTCCATGTGAGCATGGCTATTTGCACTCACAGTCACTGAGAACACACACTCTCTCTCACATGGGAGAGTCTGTTTATGAGTCTGCCAAAAACCATCAAGGAGTGCAGGGAGGGTCTTTGGAAGAAGCTCTGTCCATACAGGCACTAAACAAGCTGTAGGAAACTTCCACTTTGTATGTGAATGAGTGATTTCACCACAGTACTGGATTTAAGGCTAAAATCTGGAGTCTTTTCTGTTCCACATACATAACTCGAGTATTTCAAAAGGAATTATGAGTGTAATTCACCTGAGAAGACACAGAAAGATAAAGATACAGCTCAGCCACTCCTATACCACCTTCTCCAAACTCTGGACAAAGGAAATGTTGAGAAGGAAATACAACATAAGGATGTCTAGTACACTCATTAACCATTATGAATGATCTCAAAGTTTTTAAAATTAAAGCACTTGTTAGAATATTTTAATTTATGCTGGAATGGGACTATGAAGATTACTTCCACAGCGCCCAAATACTTTTTTTACACTGAACTTGGGACATGGTGAAGAGAATTTCACAATAAAACTTTAAGAAAGGTGTTTTGAGATCAGTAATACCCAGACACACGACCCAAATGATAGCTATGCCCTCTTCACTTTAATGTACATTTTGCAGTATATGGGACAATTTACAACTATGCCATGTTTGTCAGTTATGTCCTAAAGACACCTGACAATTTAGTAGCAGATTACCACCTGGGACATAATAGTGACTGCATGTTTGAATGTGTTTTTTTAAGTATGCGTCTGTAAAACATCTTCCATGTCTCAGTAGATGTAAGAGCATCTTCTCTGAACAAGAAAGACCATTCACAGTAATTGTTTATGGCCAATTTCACGAAAACACACTATTCTGTTCTTTTACATTTTGTCATGTACAAAATATTTTTCTAGGGTGTGATCTTGCTTACTCAACTGATATAATAACTTTTCTGTCTCCTGCTACTCTGTCCTGCTAAACAGAATCTTAAGTTATGTCATGAGCATAAGTTATTAAGAAGAAACTGTATGTTGAAACTTGACACATTATTCCAGGAAACTGTTAAAGGAACAACCAGCTTCAGATAGGTTTTGACTTTCCCGTTCCTGAGTACTCTTTTATAATAGTCCGCAAAACAAACAGCAATGGAAGATTAGCAAAATGCAATAAACTCATCACCTGCCAACCGAGATCTTTCCATTCCAGCTTTTGATGTACATTTGGCAATAGTGTATTTCCCATCACTGGGAAATGTCCTATCTATCTTTCAGGTATGTGCTCTTGATGTCTAAAAACCTAGATTTAGAAATCAGCCACTGTTAATAAACCCATCAGTTCACAACAGTGCTTAGAAACAGCAGTTCTGAGAAAGGCAGTCTGCCTCTAAAAATGAATCATGATTGTCAGGTTTACAGACATTTTAAGCTTCAGCTTGGGGGAAAAAAAAACCAAAAAAACTGAGAGAAAGCAAAAGGAGAATCTAAGCCTTCCCAAACAATTCAACAAATGTGAAGACAACATGCTATTTTCATAAGAAGAGTCAAAGCACTGCAGGTCCACACAAAGAAGTAGGCTGAGCCCCTCCTCTGGTCTCCCTCTTCTCTAGTCAAGCAGCAAAGGCATAACCAGCATCACCTGGGATGAAAAATACGGGAAACAGATAGTTCTGCATTGCCTGACTGGCCATGGTGACAGGACAACTTTCCTATGCACAGCTGCAGATTCTGGTGTGACAGGGAGCAAACTTCACATTTTAACTCTCAATCTATAAAGACGAGTACATCTCCTAAGCTGTCTCTGATTTCTTTGTTAAATTAGGAGATATTATTCTTCCTGTACATGTCATTTTTGCCACAAAGAGGCACATCTTAGGCACATTGGTATCACAGCATTATTAATAAATAGACTGGAGAAATTAACACCTCTATGTAACCACACTTGATATATCATGAATGAGAAGGGAGGCTGACGAAACCATCATCTTTCTTGATGGCAGAGAGAGTATAAATAGAGGGTAACTGGCTAGAAGTTAAAATCCTCCTTCTCTTTCCTTTCTCTCCTCCTTGGAAATACTGAAGAAACAATATACGGCAGTTATTGTGACATCTTTATGGTGTCCAAAATTGTGAAAACACTTAGAGGATGAGGTATGGTCAGTGAGTAACCCAGGGCAATTACCAGGCATTAACACACAGGTACAAGACAGTAATTAATTTGTGCCCCTCTTTTCAGTTCTCAGCCTTGCAGCCACGTCTGACGTCCAGGCACCAAGTGCTGTTTCTGCAGCTTCAGGTTGATGTTTGATGTGCCTGTCCAACCCATGCCCTGTTCTGCCAGGCTCCTTTCATCAGCACTGACCAGCTCCCATGTGACGGTGTTTAGCTCTCCCTTTGCAGAAGTAAAGCCAGTGGCTTTGATGTGAGAGCTCTAGCTGTTTCTTCTCATCATCTCCAGCACTCAGCAGGTTATGACTGTCAGGAGCAGCCTAGCAATCTCAGAAGACATGTGCTGACTTCTTAAATCCTCCTTTATTTGCATGAGGAGGAGGGATATGATGGCTCTTACACTGATTCAGCCATCACAGTGATTTTGTACCTTCAATGCAGAGCCTGAATAGAAAATATTTTGAACTGTTACCACCCAGTGGAATTAAACTGTCACTTAACACTTTTTCAAGTTCATTGTAATAATCCTACACTGTCGTTGCATCAATTTGTCAAGGAGTCTAAGCAATGAACAAGTTTCATATGCAGGTTGAATAGCATGACACACAGCAGAAAATCATTTGTACTTATCAAAACAAACGGCAAACCCAAAGTGAGTGATCCAGACGCATGGGAAAACTTGACAAATTAAATCTTATTGATCTTTACGGTTTTATTGTTAGGGGCTACCTATGCTGGCTTCACAGGATATTTTGGGAGCAAGTTTAAAATGGACAGAAATAAACACACAGGCATACAAGCTTTTCTAAGACTACATCTTTACTACTCCCTCAAGACATAAAAATGCATTCTTTTCTCCTGATTTGGACAATACATACGGATTAACTAACCACTATTATTTTGAATTAGAAACATTTATCTGTAGGTTAGTGAATAAATAACACCTACAGATTGAGTTGGTCTTGGATTCCACCTTACTCCTGCCATAACCACGGCCCCTACATCAAAGGGCCGTAACAACTGAGGGTGTCATTATTTAGCTACAAGAATGCATCACACAAAGAGGTTCTGGTGATAAACACTGCCCCACCTTCGCTGCAGCAGCTTGCTGGAGCTCTGTAAGAGAGTGGAAGTTGTCCAGAGCAGACAACTACCTGTGTTTCTACTATAAATGTATGTAACACTTGACACACAGCTGGGCTCTGATCCCCAGCCCGGGCTTTTGGACACTGTCAGCCCAATGACAAAAGGGAAGACCTCAAGTGGATTGATCTCCCAAGATGCAGAGGATTCCAAAACATGCACAACTGCAAAACTGAAATACCCAAAATCAACAATGTACCTCCTTTGTGGAAAAGCAAAATAACATAAGTATTTAAGAGCACTTGGTAACACAATACCTCCATCTAAGCCAGGAAGCTGTTCAGAATCCAGGTGGCCAGAATAGGAACCCTTCAGTGTGAATTTAGCAACATATATTCTTGTTTTATGTTTCACAAAATCCTTAACTGCAACTGATAGTAACACCTCATTATTAAATATTATTGAGGAAACAAAGAAGTGTCTTGGCAAAAATAATCATGACAAATACCAACCAATGTCCTGGGATTTTCCCCTTTGCACTATGATCTTGTGTCTACTGCCAGGCTACCAAAAAAAATGGGGCTTACACAACCACACTGTCCCTGTGCGTTTTATCTGTTTCCTGCTGCCCACTAAGTCTTTCCATCTATTCACTGATTTCAAGCCAGACACAATTAGGGGATCAACATCCAAAAGACACTGAAGCCTCAGTTACCGAGTGAGAGTGAAGACCTCCTAGACCTCCCTGAGAGAGGCTGCAGAGGGAGTTCAAGCTTTATTTGGTTTGCAAGGGTGCCACCGTGTGACACAAACCCGTTACCAGAAAAGGTGACAGGAACGTCCTCCTCAAGGCACTCCAGCAACTCACTTGAAGAGATGGTGACTGCTGTGAGGCCCGTCTGCCCTAAACTTTGAGCCCATTACCATATCTTTCAGAAGATCCTCCCCAGGTTCCCCCAGGAAAGGGTTATTGGGAATCCCCTTCAGCAGACCACCAGGGAACGCATGCCTGCAAATGGGACAGGAACAAAAGCAAGAAGAAAAGCAACAGCTAATCCTGGAAGCAGAAGGCGGCTTCCTACTAATGTGCTTTGGTATTACAGTGAGACAGGTTTTGTACGTTTTTGCCCTGCGTAGCTGTGAAGGTTCCTCTGGCACTTTTTATGTCAATAGAAATAGTATTTCCTGGCAGTTTCCAGCATGGGACACTGCAATATGCCTGTTATAAGTCCTCCTAAAATGTCGGGTGAGGGATTCTGTCTGTTTTTCACTACCTGACCTAAATTCTGTGATATAAATAGCAACCAGGTGTTAATTAATCACCATATGCATGCATGTATGTGGATGACGTGTTTATATACACGTGCGCTTTTTGGGACAAATCTTTTCTCAGTTACCACAGCAAAAGTAGGTCTTACACAGATAAGGACCAGATGCTTAATTAATGAGAGAGCTTTCTGCCTCAAAGGAAGTGTACTAAACCATATACACTTGAGATGCTGCCTGTGCCATAGTACGGGGCCCAGAACCCTCTGCACACTTGGCATGAATTTGCAGCAGAAGCTCCACATTCTGTGTGATTGGAGACCACGGTTTACCTCCAGCCATGTTTGCCCCTCAGCAGTCCGTGCTGCTCGTGGCGAGTTGGCCAAGTGCTGTTCATCAGTGACTTACACAGGCAAGTCACTCGAAGGCCATGGCAGCACCTCAGCTTGTGGCTGCAGAAGGAGCTGTGCTGTCAGCATGCACACCAGCAGCCAGAAGATGGTGAGAGCCTCCCAGGAACCTGCCCAGCAGGGAACACTTACCTGAAGCATATCAGTGACCAACTGAGGGTAAACTTATATTAGTGATTTAGTCCAAAGTGAGCTTCTGGAGTGAACTTCTTGAGGATGCCCACCTGCTGTGCTCTGGTTCATGTTGCGGAGCTGAATTACATTTGGATTAAGCTACACCAGGAAATGCACTCTAGAAGCACACCTAAGGCTCTCCACATGGTAACCAACACAGTGTGGACTTAGCACGTCCGGCTACCTCAGTTGGGCTGGATTATTATTCATGTATACACAGCGTGAAGCCAATCTCATGAAAAATCAGTAACGTGGATGAGTACATTACAGGATGGTGTGCCAGCAGTACAGGGCATCACAGCCAGATCCAAGAACTGGGATATGAAGATACTGCACAGAGGTGGCTGTATACCATGTATTTGTCATGCACAGAATCTCAGAACAGTTAAAGTTGGGAGGGACCTCTGAAGAGCCTCTAGTTCACTCTCATATCACCAGTGACATGTTATGTATGTGTAGCCATTTTTTCAAATAAGGAAGCTGTGGTCCCAGACAGCTGGTGGTTTGTAAAACCCACAAATGCTGGCCTAATTTTTGTACTCATAAATAACCCAGAAATTATCTTTTTTTTCTTTGCCTTGAGAAACAGGCTTTGAGACTCTGTATGGGCTGAACCTGGGAAACAAAGGGTACCTGTGGCTGCCTGTGTGCTCTCCTGCACTCAAGATAATTAGCTGGACTAAGAGGCTGTCATTAGCTTGGATACAATACTGGACTAATACAGTTACACCACCTTCAGGATCTAAACTGGTCCCTGATCACGTTGCTCTCCAGATTGGAAACATGTACCAGAAGCGTTTGTCAACCCCTCTAAGAGGGTGCTGCATCAGACACGCTTGTCCAAAGGAGCAGAAATGGCCAGGTTTATTCCCTGCACCTGCCAGACAGCCTTTGTGAATGATGTGCAGTGTCAGAAGCTTAGCAGTGCACGTGACTTGTTTAGCGGTAATCTCTGTCATTGTCCCTGCGAGAGAGCAAATCTCCAAGATCCAAATTTATTTCAGCTGCGTAAATGACAGTACAGAAAGTACAATGAACAGTTGGAAAGGCAGACACCAGGGGTTCCCGCCTCAAGGGAGATGAAGTCCACCATCTGGAAACCACATGGTATGGCTTGAGGAGGCCACAAGTCAATCAGAAGTGCAGTCATTCCCAGATGTGAAGCACGAATTTGGCAGTAGGGCTAAGTGAGACTAACTTGATTCACACAGAGATGTGAACTAGCAGGTGATGTAACTCCCCTTAGACCCATTTACCTGTCTTCCCTAGGATAAATTAGTGCATTTACACTTTTGACAAGTATCAGTTTGAATGCAGATTTTACTTTTAATCTTCGGAAGTGTTCTAGTACCAAACTGACCATCCTCTCACTCACGCAGATTTTACACTTGGATATGTCTCTGATTATTCTCAATATGCCAAAGAGATGAAGCTTAAATTTAAGCTTGCCCCAAAATACCTGCTTCAGAGGTGCTGTCCATTATCCTCTTATTAAGGATGCAGTTGATAGTGAGCTATCAGAGAATAAGAAAAAGCTCAATTTGTGAATGGGGCTCAAGAACCTTGACTTTGGTAGCGGCAGAGGTATCCTGCTCACAGAACAGTCAGGCAGGAGCGCCTATGCCTTGCTATGGTTACCAGTATTAAAAACCAACACCGCAAAACCGCAGTTTTGAAAATCAACATTGCAAAATATACTAGCAGGGTGTGAGATTGACAGAAAAAAAAAAAAAAAGGCTCAAAACTTCCTGGAAATTTTGGAAGCAACACCACTGAACCAGCTGAAGATAGAATCAGATACGCCTTTTTATGCAGCCTGGAGAAAAGGAAGCTGAGGGGGGACTTTATTGCTCTCTACAACTCTCTAAGAGGAGATTGTTGGCACCTTGCAAAACATGAAGAAAGACAAATACTGTCTTAGTCTACTCGAAATGTTTCCTTAATACACAGTGAAATCTTTTCCTTTGTATTGGAGGCCCCACCATTTTAGTCTTCTAAATTGAAGCTGAAACCAAGAATATATTTTTGAAAAGTAAAAATTAAACGTTTTTTGTTTTTAAAACCTCATTTTATCTTCTCTCCTTTAAAATGCTTCAATTAATCTGATTTCTCAGACACAGCAGTGAACCTGAAATACTGCATTTTCTTGAATTCCACACTGCTCTCCTAAAGATGCCTGCAATTAGCAGGAGTATTCCTTCATTCCTTTATGCCTTGGTTCTTTTTTTGTTCTTCCTTGTAAGAATCCCCAATTTGGAATTGCTTAGGCAGGATCAAATATGTTGAAGATAAAAGTTAGAAAATATGATGAGCTTTGAACTCAGTCTGTTTTCTTTCCTAAGCACCGAAACATGTATTGTAGTTAATTGTCTTAAAACTTCAAGCACACGGGGAGCCTTTAAATTAATACAGAAGCAGGATTAAATCTATAAAAGCACACTTATTTTTATTGCTTGTATGCCTCTGGTAATAGTATTTAAAGTAACGAGCTGGAGGCTAAAATTGGGTGAAACATTGTACTGAGTTGGCAAGAGAGGGGTTTCATTAGTGGATGGACAATTACAGAGATGATGGATTTGACAGATCCAGCCAGTGTTTTCAAGAAATCATACAATTAATTGCTCTAAATAGCAGGCATTGTAACACATTCCGCTGGAGAAGGGAACTAAATCAGACAGAAAATGGAAAGGTATTACACAAGAAGGCATTGAAGAAGGGCCGCTTGTCAGCGCTGCACCTTCGCCCCACACCCCTCACACACACACATTGCTTCGGTATGGAAACAACTCTTTGCACAGACAGCCCACTACTGCAGGCTCGAGTTAGTGTGGGATCTGTGTCCTTCCACACAGAGTCCCAGCATTCCCACTGTCACCTACGCCACGAAGGAACCCCCATGCCAACCACACTGCCACACAGGTGAAAGAGGACAGTTTTACTGTCACTCTTTTTAAGCTGGAAAACTGTGACCCACTACTCACAAATTTACAGTTATTAGCGGTCTTCATTGGGACAGCCTGTAGATCAAGGGGAAACAGGAAAATGAAGAGAAAATTAAATGCAATAATTTGCTAGTACAGCAATGCAGTACTGCTTTGTATGCTGACTTCTTAGTGCATTGTATACAAACATCTACATGTATGTCCACGGAGAAGGCTGTACATATGTGTTTATCTCACAGAAACCTATGGTAAGACAAGGTTTTTGAAAACTTCAGTCATTTTTTAAGGAAGCACAATCTCCCTTTAGGCTTCATATATCTAATCCAATACTATAACCTGCTATTTCCAAAAGGTTTAGAATAAATAAGTACCTGTAGACTTTATAGGAAACATATTAACCCCTGTCTGTCTATAAAATGATCTGAATATGTATAAAAATGGAGTTAATGTCTAGGTGACAACTTCTTTTTGAAAGCGTATCTCAGGCCAGACTGAAGGTTGAGGCCATGAGAACTATCGTGTCATTTAAGAGTTATCATGAGTTATCTTCTGCAAAGCCTAATTGTCTTTTACTGAAATTGATGAGAGATTTGCAATTGACAACAGTGAAATGAGGTCAGAGCCACAGCTGATATGACTAATTACCAAGCTACATTCACTCCATCTGTCCCACAAAATGTTAAAGTGCGAGCATAGGGTAAAACATCTCCATCCTATGCTGGTGCTCATCAAATCCTGCATAAAAATAACAGTGAGAGCACTTGGAAGATTTCATCCTCTGAAGTATCTAAACATTTGTGCCAGAATAATTCCTCAAGTTTCCATGTAGAGGAATTTTGTGGGTAAATTACAGAATAAGAACTCAGATGACAAGAAAAGTGTGGGTGTGCTTGTTGTACATATTGTGGCAGATCCTGAAAACCCACTCGCCTATGTAGGTGCCTGAACCCTACGATGAAATGCCAAGTTAGTTTTCCTGACTCACCTACGTGTGTCATGTCGTCTCCAGGCTAGGTGCACAATACATGCTGGCAATCTCCCTTTCAGGCTTTGTCTTGACAATGCAGCAAACGGCTTATGACTCCTGCTCCAAGATCCAAAACCATCACAGCTGCATGACTAAAAAAATAATCCTGTGTAGTAAATTATTTCTTAGTGTTCAAATTTGTTCTAAAAATGTTGTCAGGTTAACTTGTATTCACAGAGCTTTATGTCAGTAAGGTATTTATTATTTGTGCCTCCTGTGTTAACTTATGTTGACTAATAAGCATCTGTCTACAGCTAGTATAAAACCTTTGTGAGTTCCACAGCTGTGGCTAATTTTGGAGAAATCAAATCATATGCTCTCTGGTCTGGACCAAACTTTTATTGTTTGGTGATCTCTTAGCACAGACAAACACTACTCCTGATGGTGGAACTGCAGTTTCAGAAACAGTGCAACTTGAGATGAAGATAGGAGTATCTATAGAAGAATGTAGAAACAACCAAGTTTGGAGAGGAAGAATGGACCACAGATGAGATTTTTTTGTTTTTTTCTTTCCTTCTAAGTGAGGTATTGATAAAGTCAAATTCCAAGGTGGGGATCTCCGTACCTGCCACACAGTTTATCTGCTACT
Organism: Pachycephala philippinensis; assembly: GCA_013397055.1. Classification (NCBI taxonomy): domain Eukaryota; kingdom Metazoa; phylum Chordata; class Aves; order Passeriformes; genus Pachycephala; species Pachycephala philippinensis. Next base: position 460,726 of record VWZT01006662.1, read on the forward strand.
CCAGAAAGAATGGGAGCACTGCATTTGTGCCATTTCATATTACATCAACACCATTTATATTAAGTGTACATAGAACTGAGAAGCACTATTTCACTAATCAAACCACGATGCTAAGCAATTACCCAGACTTCTGTCTATTCAAACATAATATTTCATACTCATCCACTTCACTGATTTATTTGGTAGCAGGGTGCATACACACACACACACACACACACACACACACACACACACACACACACACACACACACACACACACACAGATGTGCCCATTAACTGTGCACCACAAATCTGAACAGGTGATCTCAGCACTTCTCATAAACCTTCCCTGGGACCGCTCTCCAGAACTGAGACCAACGGAAGTGGAAGAGCTCAGATCAGTATTAAGAACCTCTGCAAAATACAGTGATCACACCCAAAGTGCCCGCTGGGAATGGCCACTGGCCCACGCTGACTCCCTAACCATGCCCCTGGACTGGGAGAGGGCTGCCCAGCCCAAGGCACGGGGCTGCTCTGAGGCTTACCTGCACACTGAGGGCTGAGCTCCTGGCTCACACACCTGCTCTGCCTCTGTTTAAGTTACTTCTATAGATGCAGTGATAGTGTCTCCTAGTGGCTATATTCCTGAAAGAGCAGACCCTAATCCAAACTTCACACCTGAAACTCCCACTCTTTAGACGCATACAAAATACTAACACATCTCTAGATTTTTAGAGTATCTAAATCAGCACTCTGGAAGGGTTTCTTTTTGAAAAATACAAAAGCAACAAAACAAAACAGTAGCAAACTGCTCTACTCTTTCCCTTTAGTAAGACTAAACAGAAAGATAAGAGCCATAATAAAACCATGTGAAGCAAGGACTTTGTGCTCAAAGGTCTGAAGGAAAGCATGGGCATCAACTGATCAGAGTCAATCTTATGTAACCTTTAGGTCCTATCAAGACCCTGTAAAAGGAAAGGAAATGCTGAAATGCTCTGCTTTGGTAAATTCCCATAGATCAACCCACCACATACTGAACCCTACACCAGACACCACAATCTGTGGGTATGAACTCATGTCCTGGAATCTTAAAACCACGCTAAACATTTGTGAAATTCCAGCACAGATCAGAAGGCCAGGTCTCCCAGCAGCATCCTGCCTGCAGTCATGGCCAGCAGACAACGTTTAAAAGGAATATGAAAACAAGAAACCTTGAGCGGTATCCATACTTGGTGCTAGCCCTTGCTCCTTGAACAGGCTATTTTCCATTTTCAGCACCAGCTAAACACCAAAAATCCATCTTCGTAATGAGATCTGTATCAGGGGATTTTGTGAGAGAAAGACTAAACCTTCAAGATACAGACAGCATAAACCGAATTCCCACTAACTGGAACTACACTAAGGTAGACCCAGAGGACACATGGGTCTGATTTTGCCATGATGTTGAGCATTTTCTTCCATCTGAAGTTCCCCATTGTCGACCATCCTCTTGGAACAGAAAGGTTTGTGCAGTAAATTTCCATACATGGATAAGCTTAACCAAATAAGACATTGAAAGGAAAAGAAAATAACAACTGGAAAGGCACAGGCAAGGAAATCTTTCCTAGCAAATCCTGGCTGTAAGTGACCGCTACTTCTTAACAATGGAACACAGATTTACTTTCCTTCGTGTATATACATCAGGGCCTTTTGTTGTTCATTAAATATCTTGTCACACACCTGACATCCTCACTTTGGAGATTTTACATAAGCTTCCTTGTTATAGAAGTAGTAAGTCACTACAAAAATGACTGTAGTTGGAGCAGTTTTATCACCACAAAATAAAACCTTTATATACTCCCGATCTCAACTAACATATCTAGCTGAACATCCCAAGAATAACTAGACGTAGACCTGGAGTGTATCCCTTTGTTCCCAGCTCCAGCAGGTCCTTCTCCATGTACCTGTGTGTGCCTGAGATAGTGCCCATTGCTGCAAGCAGAGCAGTGTTTCTGCTACCATTCTCACATTGTGCCAGTGCTGGTGGAAAGCATTTCTTGAACAAGGTCCAGTCAATATTCACTTTCCCTGATGATCCTTTTGGGGCCTCAGTTTGCTGACCTTTACGCCAGAGTGAAAGCTAATCTCTACCCTCAGCTTTTCACTTGAGGGGAGAGAAAGATGAGAATTCAGTTTTGGAAGAGGTTCTTACTGGTAAATATGGATTGACAATTGAAATGCTTCCCACTCAACTTCTTTTTCCACACCCTCTTCAGCTGTCACAGACCACTAACTGAATCATATCAAACAACAGTTTCAGTTTGTCTTAGTCTAGGTAGATTTCCTACAAGGTTTGTAAACAAGGCCTAAACTTTTTGTTTCTTTTCTCACCCTGACAATTTAGCTCTGTTCCATAAGGAAAACAAAAGCATGCATCTACTGAAACCTTTCTGGTTTTGGCACTCTGACCTTTCGTAGCCCACCTATTCAGTCAAATTCTTTTAAAAGCACCTCTTTTTCTACACACATTTAAAACCTCCTTTCATCCAAAGTTGACAGATCTCTCTAACATAGCCACCTCTTATTAAACTCCTGTACAATTGATCCCACCTTCCACCACTGGTCCAAAACAAGCACAGACCTCTACAGCCACCTCATGTGGGAATACAAACAGCAGATGACTGCACCATCCAGAGGAGAGCGATAGTTGGGGTAGTCCAAGGATACAGAAGGGACAGAGCTGCAACCCTAGGCTAGTCCTTCCATCTCTGAGCTTCTTCCTCATAGCTCTGATCATTTGTTGACAGTATCTAGTTAAGTGATTTCATTGTCAGAGGAAATGCTACATTGGGCAGATTAAACTGCTGGGCTGCCACCAAAACAAAAATGTACAAATTCCATGCAGAAATCCCCTGCAAAGGCAAGGCAATACCAAATGATAAATTAATGACTTCTGTCACAGTCCTGTGAAAAGCCAGAAGGGCCTCACAGATTTGTCCTCTGTTAGACTGGGGGATTGTCCTTTTTCCAAAGCAACCAAAACTAACACTTTCTAACCTTCCATTCTTCTCAAGCCAACTGCTGGGGGCCTCTGCTCAGACAGCCAGTTTCTTCTTCTGACCAGGTAATGGGACACTTGTGTGCACACCCTCCCAGACATGTGCTGGGTTATTTAAATCAGCTCAGCAAGTCTTTCAGCCTGAGAGACACAAAGGCAATATAAACAGAGCTTCCTTTTGCACTCTGTCCTTAGAGAGTCCTATCCTGAGCAGATCATGCTGATACAACATGACAACATCCAGGGATAAAGGGGAGGCTCACACTAAACGCAGTCTAATGCTAGGTAGTGTTACAAGAGGGCAAGCAGAGATCAAAGAAATCTTTTATTTTCTTTCCTACTACCAGCAAGTCTGCAAACTGAACAAGCCCCCCGCCACACCAGAGAGCGATGAAGGGGGCAACTCCTGCAATCCTGGCATGGATAGGGACAACGGTTTCCTTCCAAGGGACGCTACCAGAGCGTCCAGAACTGTGTTTGCTTTTCTTTAAAGCGTCTTGTAGAACCCTTTGCCCTTCCCAGCATTTCTCTTCCTAGAACTTTAACGCATTTGGCACAGAACTGCAAAATTGCACAACTCCTCAAGAAGTTGGATTTGTTTGTTGCCTTTTGAAGGGATGGCTGGGGGGGATAGGTTTTCGATTATTTTTGAAATTATAATATTAATAATAATAATAATTATTATTATTACTACTATTATATTTAGGAAGAAGCTTCCGACTCCCTTTTGAGTGAACCATTCACTTGTAGTCTTCTTTCAGGCAGGTGTTTTAAGCTTAATCTGCCCTCCAGGGGTTAAATAAAGAAGTGATGGGAGGAAAACCAAGATCTTTTCAGTGGCTCATATTTG
>VWZT01006662.1:465848-541901 GCA_013397055.1 Pachycephala philippinensis
CCGCCTCGCCCCGCAGCGCCGCCCCGCCCCGCCCCACCACGGCGGACCCGGGCCCGGGGGTCGCCCAGGGCATTTGTGCGGCGTAGGGAAGGAAGTTTTTGTCCTGTTCAGTACCCGCACTCAGGTGCTGGGGCACAGAACGCTCGTGTCACCCCCAGACACTGCCACACACCTTCGCTCCCGTTTCCTTCAGCTGAGGCTCTGCCCGCCAGCCTCAGTGCTGTCTTTCCATTCAAGTCGGACCAACCTGATGTCCCGTTTCACAGGGAACAAACATTTCCGCCATGGCTCGTTCCCTCTGCACCGAGGAGGTGGCACAGAAGGCCAGCAGCCATGCGGAAGCCCCCTGACAGGATGAGGAGCTGGGAGGCTGCAGAGATTGCACAGCTGAGCAAAGCATGCCTGACCCTCCGCACCACTCCCACTCCCCCAGGATGCTTTTCCTGCAACCAAGCCAATTCCAAATACTTGCCCTTAAAAAATGGCAAGATGCAGCCTATCACGCAATCCCCAGTCCTAATCAAATACATATTTTTTTCTTGTAATCTTACCATGGGTGTAGGTTTTCAATGGAAATCATTTACAAGGGCAATTCTGTTAAAATCACTGAGGGTGCCTGGAAAGAGCTTGTACTTCAGTATGTCCATTTCCTTTCAGTGCTGTTTTTCAGCTAAGGACCCTGGCTTTTGGAAGTAATTTAATGCAGCCCCAAAAACATACAAAAGAAAAACATACGCTCATTGGAGTGAATAAGAATGCAGAGAGTGTTTTGCTCTCCTCTTTCCATAGCAATATCCTTATGGCCTTTCCAGAATGCACAGCTCTTTTCCCTTGGAGGGAAAATGAGCTGCTATCCATGTTGTGCTATTTCACACCCTTTCTCCAACAGATGGCACAGATCCTCACCTGTTTAGAAAGACATGTTTGAAATAGTTCCACATCTTAAAAATAGAGCCAAGCTATCTAAGGGATTAGCGATTCCAGGTCACAGGTTGCTTTTTTTCAAACATTTATCCCTATTTTTTCCTCATTATTAGCATTAGATGTTAACCCCTGCATAGTTCTGCTCCTTCTGTAAACATGAAACTACTGTGGGTAAGACAGAAAGGATGGACAAGCTGGCTCTTAATTCCTGGGAATACTAGATGTGGTACAGGTGCTTGAATATGTTTATAGGACTGCTCACTTATACATGTGAATACCTATGTCATACAACCAGAGAAATAAAACATTATGTCGGCATTTAGAGATAGCCAGATTTGAATCTAGGATTCAAACATGATTGAGGTCCAGAAATAGAAGTAAATGCTGCAACCTTATCCTCCTTGTGTAAAGGACTGTGCTAAAATCTGGGGTTGAGAGGTGTCTGGCTATTTTCTTGCTTCTGCTTTCTTTGAAGAGCATCATGACTGTAAAAAGAAGGGGTTGAAAAAGAAGGTTGTGCATGCACAGCTATAGCAACCTCCTGAGATTTTAATTCCATGAATTCCTACAAGTTTCTCTTCAGGAATGTACTTTTGTGTGATATACAGCCAGTGAACAGCTATATTGTTGCTGTCCAAGTCCAGAAACTTTCAGCTATTCATTGCCAGGTCCGTGAGTGATTTGAAGCCAAATGGGGGATGGGATTCAACACTGACGAGCAGTCAGAGGATCAGTAAATACTAAAATATGGTTGATCTTTAGTAAAAGGAGAAGAGTAAATTCTAAAGTTGGAATTAAAACAGACTTTTCAGGTCTGTTCGGACTGGACAAATCCTAAAGGGAGAAAAGCTTTTAGGACCTTGTCTCTCTCAGTTGTAGCAGTGGAGAGCAATAATGCTATGGAAAGCAATGCAGTTATGGTGTCATAACTGAGAAGACAACCAGCTCACAGGTCTTTATAATTTCTGTTTACCATTAAATGATTCAGTATTTATTTAGAGTGTAGAAACTCTCATTTAATGTAATCATGAAAGAGCTTTCTCATTTCATTCTTTGTCATTAGCGTTAGGAAGAAACACATGTTGACTTTCTGCAAGTTTGTGCTTCTCCAAATCTGACACCTAATTTCCTCTAACCCATTCTTTCGGCAGGGGAGTACCACACATTCATTGGCATGTATTCCTCCCAGCAGAGGAATGAAACACATCATGTTTTTCACATTTAATTCTGGATTTTTGTTGCTGTTGTTGCCATGCAGTTTGTCAGCCAAGCATAATCTCCTGGCAGGAGAAGACAGACAAACAAGATAAAGACAAGCAATATACTTTGATTGTAGCCCTTAAACTTTTTGATTTAAGCAACATCATGTGGTCCTATTGCCAGTGAAAACAAGGAAAGTGCAAAAGCATAACACAATAAGTATTTCTGCCAAGAAAATAAAAAATAAATTATATGGAACTATGTCCAATACTAATTGTCCTTTTAGCAGCAGTTTTCAGATTCAAAAGTGGGTAGAAACTACTGAATGCTAAGAAACTCTTAACGAGATTTTACAGCATCAGAGAATCAGAGCTGAAATCAGACTTGCTAACTTAGAGTTGCCATAGCCGTGCAACAGGCGGAACACAACTTCAGGATCTGAGTGCTCCTTGGTAAGAGCACTAAATCTTTTCATCAGATTCCCAGCCTTCACATCCAACTACTGCTGTAAGCTGCTTTGGGCACTGTAATAATTTGAAGGTCCTAAAAATTCCAGGGTGTCATATATGACTTTTCAATAAATTATTATTGATGGAAGACAGTCATTACTGTCTCTCCTCCCCAGCTTTTGTAGGATTAATCCCCAGTCTTTAGCCATGACTGAATAGAGAGTAAAGAATGGTTTAGTGAAAGAGCAGTGACTAAGGACCATGAGGACACCCAGGTGTCTCTCTGGACAACATGCCCAGTGGGAGAATCTTACCTTTTGATGTCAAACAGTTCATCCTCAGTTCAAGAAAAGCGCCTGCTAAGTGTGAGACCTGGACATTGTTCTTCACCCTGAAGAGCTACAGAGGAGTAGTTTTGCCACAAATGTATGGGAACTAATGGAAACCAAAGGTTTTCCTGAGGTTTTCATAGTTCTTTGAAATAACCCACTTGGAAAAAGTGTATTTAAAATATGTTTCGTGTTTTCATCTATTTAGAATATAAGGTGAAAGAGAACTCTGTACATTTCATCATAGTGGTTCATGTACGATAGCAGCACTGGATGTATTAAGAAAAAAAAAATCTTGTTATTTATATAGTCCTTGAATTTTGTGCTGATTCTGCCTTTTAGTGTTCCTGAAGAGTCCCAAGTGAGAGTGACATGCAAAGAGACATGGGCAGTAGAGAGTTCCTAGAGTGTGACACAGATAAAGCAACAATGGATCTAAATAACGTCAGACATGAGTATGTAGGTTAAAAAAACAAACCATGGTTTATTTAAATGTGTAAAGTATGTGGGAGGGAAGAAGATTACATTGTACTATGGCAATACAGACAGCACATACCAAAACAAGCTCATCCGTCGTAATGAATTCAGGCTACTCTTTCCAGACTCTTAATCCACTCAGTCACACAGATCTTTGGGAGAGGCTCACCATCAATTTCTCCAGGGAACTCCACACTACAGATTAATTTCAGACAGAATTTACTGTCCTGTTTCTGCATGTCAGACTCAGGAGCAGAGCATTGTCCTCCCACCAGGGGAGACAGACAAAATATGTCAAAACTTCTCATGCACTAAGACCCTCTGTCATGGGTTAAGTAAAAGTAGCCCGATGAAATATCTGATCCTAGGGCAAATTACCAGGCTGTCTGCCTTAACCTTATCCCAGTTGTGTCTCATCACTGGGATGAGAAGCCTAAAGTAGCAGAGACTGAGAGAGATATTATATTATAAAATGCCATTTCCAGACTCAGATTTTTATTTCATGTTCTTCTCAATCCAGTCTTTGAAGGGAAGAGCTTTGGTGTAGCCACTGTAGAGTTCCAGGCTGCAAGTTTTATCATAACCCCAGCTCACTAATCCCATCAGGTGCCACCTTAGCTCAGGAGATGCTTTTCCTGGCAAAGTTATGGCTGCAATCCCACCAGTCTCAGCAGGGCAGATATTAGAAAAGGCTGTGTGGTCTTGTTTGGCACAGAACATACTGTCAGTGATGCTGACTTGTATCCCATTGTCCTCATACTGTTGCTCACACAACAGTGAATCCACCATCTGAACAACTCCCATGCGGATTGTGTCATTCTTGTATCCGGGATCTTTAATGTCAGCCAGTACCTTCCAGCCAGTAACCATTATCTTTAAATCCTCTGTGGATGAAGTCAAGTCATGGGAAGATGACAAGCAAATGGGTTGCACACGACTGCTGATCCTGGCTTTGTCCAAGAGTTTTATGACAGCTATATCAGAATCAAGTAATATAGGGTCATAATTGGGATGCACTATGATGGCAGAAATCTGGATAGGAAACAGAGTAAGAAGAATTGCAGGGTTAAAAGCAATGGCAAGTCAGCAGCACTCTTTCCATACTACTAAAATACATGTTAGTTTATTTTGCATACTTCTCTCTACCCCTGCCTATGGTGCTCTTTCACTGAAATGAGAAACATGCACAGATCAAGCATCTTCTGACTTTTTTTTTCCTTGGATTTCAGGACAGTTTTTATTGCATGAAACACTTCTTACTCAAAAGCAGTCAAGGACACTTTTTAGCAAAATGAGGAGTTAATAGGCAGTTCAAGTTTTTCTACTGTGTACTGAAAAAGTTTTGCCTGCCATGACACCTTCAGCCTGTGGAATTTGGATGGGAGTAGGGCTTTGAACTAAAATGTTACCTTCTTATTGAAATGCAACTGACTTCCCACCAAAAAAGAGTACTAGCAATACATTACATAATATTGGGGCCAAACCTTTACTGCGTCTTTCCTTAATGAAATGCTACAAGAAGAGATAGGATTCCTATAAGGAAATACTGTAAAAAAAAAAGTAATATATTTTCTTACAGGAAAAGTATGAAAAAGATGGGATTAGAGAAAGAAACTAAAAAGGGGTCAGGAGGGAAAGAATCAAGTTATTTATGATATTTTGGATAAAATCCATTAATTAACTCAGATAGACACCCCACACATTTCCCCCAAAAAGAGGCATGCATACCCAAAATTGCTGTATTTCTCCTCAGTTTGACTTCAGTCTTTCTAGTTCTACTTGAGAAAAGCAAATCACTCTGGTGAGCCCAAGGTGCTATTTTTGGAGTTGGAGTCAGTCATAAATTTCTTTTCAGTTTAGAGCTGTACGGCCTTGGGGCTGAGAAGTGAAATGTGCTCATGGCATCACACCAGGATTTAGAACACGAGTGTTTCCCTCATAAATTATGCTAATCAATTTTGACAGTAGCTGGCATCTCTTCTATTTTTTTTCTGGCAATATTGCTCAAGACATTATGGCCTGCAGAACCTGAGCTATTTTCTTAATGTTCTGTGTTAGGGGTGAATGTATCAGATGGACGGCTTCGAGGAATTCAATGAACTGCAGCATGTGCCCTTCTTGTGCCATGGCACTTGAGTCTCCACACATGCATTTCAAAGAACAGCAGGTAGAAGAGTGTATTGCCCAAAGGGTGACCTTTTTCTCCCCATACAAGACAGATGTGATCAGCATCTACCTGTGCTCAGCATTTTTCACTCCTGTTGGACTTACTCACCCGCAGGTTCTGGATGGTCTTTTCATCCCTGTCATCGTCTCTGTAGAATTTGCCCAGAACCACCTTGAGCTCTGCTGTCTTGAGCACGATGGTCTTGCCCAGGTCAGTGACACAGTGAGCTGCCACCACCACGGTGCGCTCGTTCACCAGGGCCCCGCTGCAGATAAGGATCCAGGCCCCTTTCCGAAGGCTGTTCTCCTTCACCCCGTTGGCTGTGCGATAGATGGCTGCTTGCCATGGCCACCTCGTAGAGGTCACTGCCTTCTGAAGGGTGATGTTTTCTGCTTTTCCACAGACTGAGGAAACATGAAGCAAAAAGTAGGTAACACCTTCTCCCCAAAAGAACCTGAGTATTGTTCTTGATTCCTTCTTAGCATGTGCCAAAAGAAACTAAACTGCAATGATCAGTATGAAGGACAGTTGTTTAATTAGCCTCTGCCTCTGACCTGCAAAATTATAGGAGCATTTTATATAACTCAAAAAAAATATTCAAGTTTTCCATTATTATCTGAATTCCTGGGTAAAGTAGGAATGTGGATTTAGCACTTGACCAGGTGAATTTTCACAACAACCTGATTGAGCTACACTATAATGAGATAACTGCACAAAGAAATGGAAAGAACACCTCTGATTCTTGTCTCTCATTAAACACCATAAAGCCATCAGTGCACTAAAATTCACCCTAGGCAGTCACAGTGTAATTGTGAGGCCTCTCCTGGCACGAATCTTTGCACGGGTCAATTCATGCCTATAAGAACAGACTTGTCTTGCGACAAGAATGTTGAAGTAAATGCATCTAAATCAACAGTCATACTGGGGAAAAGAAAAAGCTCTGCTTTGTTCTAGGAATATGTTATCCAGGCTTGGACCTGGAGTAAAATCCCCTATATTATGAAAGGTTTACTTCAGTTGAAGTAAACTTTACTAAACCTTACTACATTGCATGGTTGTATTTTTTAGTCTCCCTTAGGAGACTTTTTCTTCCTGGTATGTAGTGTGTGCATGTCCATAGTGAATGCGATACTTTTCAAAATACGTGACATGATCTCAAAGTAAAACCACAAACAAGAATAAATTTTTTTTTGTTATTAAGATCTACCTTTCGCAGTTTGCTTGATGTCAGTAGTGGAGTTTACCAAATCTTGTGACATTCTTACCCTAACTTACTTTGTGCACTAGCGCTGGATAAGATTTTATCTGGACTTACAGTTTGCAATATGAACCCTTCCTTAGCAGGGTTTATTAAAGGAAGAGCCTCTTTAAAATTGCAGATTCTCCCCTCTATTGCTTAAACTTTGACAGTTTTGTCAGCTGTGTGCCAAAGTATACAAATGAAAGAAAAATCCCATTTGTAGTAAATAATATGGAAAAACATGAAGTGGTAGTAGGAAAGCTATTTCAAATCAGGAGAAAGACTCACTACACCTTTTAAACAATAAAAGATTAGAAAAATTAATGGCAAATTACAATGCTGAAAGCTTGATCACTTTACCATCAACTGCACAAGTTCTACTGGTGGATAAAAAGACACATATTTCCTTCAAGCTTTCTTGCTCCTTTCTCCCAGCTGGAAGTATAGGCAGCCTACACTGCTGTGACTCCCTAAATATCTAAGATGAACACACATCCTGTTCCCTCATTCACCCAAGAGATATGCACATTTTTTTGCCTTGGAGACTCACTTGGAATACACATAGGGGCTCTCCCACTCCATTTTCCTGTCTTCAGGCAAGTCCTCCTGCTGCTGCCCAGGCGGCGGTAGAAAGGAGAAACGCACTCGTACTGGAGCTGAGTGTGCAAGTGCTGGTACCCTGGGGGCAGTTCTCCAAACGGCAGTGCTGGCTTCTTGGTTGGATAGATTTGAAGCTTTTGCTTGCTGAATGCAGAAGAGTAAAGCTGATGCAAAGGTGTTTCTCTGTTTCAAGGCACAAAGAACACAATAATTATAATATTATAAAAGCAATCATTACCATAACTTTATCACCAGTTGTGTTAAATATAATTTAAAATCACATGAAGTTTGCTTGTGAAAGAATAAGGAAAAAATATAATTCCATCATAGTTTAGCAATACTCCCATTTACATCCCAGCTATTTTATTTACATATATATGCACACATATATTATTACACATATGTTTATACATATCCTATTTGTGTCTCTTTTTTAATTTTAAAGTTTCTGAATTGCAATTAGTTGCCTCTGAATGTGGAAGTTTTTTCTATTCAAAAAAGGACTGAGATATCATTTTTAAAATAAAGAAATTACACCTGAACTTGGCATTGTCATAATTAATTCTCAGTAGAGGGGAACTAGGCACATCTTTTCTCTAGTGGATATTTTAATAGACAGTATTAGGAATTGATTCAGATTAAATGATGTTGCTAAAGTTGCTTGGTTTAGCAATTAACAGAGATAATTGCCTCACCACAGAGATTTCATAATTTCATAATCGCTAAGCTTCCACTTAGAAATTGTACTGATTAGCTGAAACAGGGCACATAATTAAGAAATAAATATATGCACCAGCTTAAATATGGACCATAAGCTTGACTCCAGTCATACTTCAATTTTTATCATCTAGAATGCGTCCCTTGCTCTAATGCTTAAAAGCTCATATCTACAAAAAAACCCTTTTTCTGTCTGAAAAATTCAGCAGGAAATTAGTTTCCCTTGAGATTTCTGGTACTGCCTGCACCCAGAAAAGACATTATTTTTCTTCTCATGATGATTTCATTTTTTATCACAGAGAGACACAGACACCTCCATCGTAGCCAATCTGTGACGTGATACATAACAGGAAAGTAAAGTTACTAACTAAAGTTACTAAAGAACAAGAGAAATGGCAAGTCTCTTGTATTTTGGAAGAAGTATGAGAGCTGCTGTGGTGATACTTAGTCTGCCAGGGTCCCATTCCAAGTTCACTTGCAATATTGCATAATCCAGGCTTTGCCTCACTTTTGACCCAGCAAATGGAGATTCTACTTCAAGGGATTAAAAACAGTCCACAAACATGAGATGCCATCATCTCATGGCATCTTATGGATGGGAGGCATGTATGTGCTCTCAATACAGCTGCTATTCATATCTGGAATATTTAGCCTACAGACACCTGTATTCAAGAGTTAATACCGAAATTTAAGAAAGAAAAATCCCCTAATGGATACCAAAGCCTCATGTCAGCTTCTCAGGGCCATCTCTACAATCATACATCACAGACCTAGAGAGTGGCAGAGTGATTGGGAAGTATATGTTTGCCTTGTTCCTCAGATCTTCTCTAGGCATCTGCTGCTGGCTGTTGCCAGAGACAGGACATGGCTTGAGCTGGACCTTTATTCTGACCTGCTATGACTGTTCTTAAGACCAGGACAGTTCTTGCACTGCATCTAAAATTAAATGAGTCATGTACTTCAAAAATAACCCTGAAATGAGAAATTACTACTTGGACGAGAATGAACCTGAACATTGCAACATAACTAATTCAGATTGGGTTTATTTCAAGAAATCATCAGAAGGGCAAGCCCAGGAAGGGTCTAATCTTTCATTCCTTCCTCTCCTCCTACACTACTTCCTCCTATCCCTCATGCCCAGTCTATATAAATTCTGCTATATTGCTTTGGATGGTGAAACTTACTGGGAGCAGATTGCACTGCTATACCCTCTTCTCTCCTTGTGCTCTCCCTGTGCACTAAGATGGCACATGTTCATATTTTAACACACATCACTAGCCCCAAGGAACTGTTCTTAGACTGTTCTCATAGTCTGTCACAAGCTTGCAAGCAGAATTCCAGCATCATCCTGTAGTTTGCCCGGCTCTATCCGTGCATTTCTTCCTGGCTGCCTCCAGCAGCTGGCAACCTGTGCTTAATCAGACCTCCCCTCCCAGCAGCTCTCATTGCTCAATTATCAGTGGATTTGTAGGAATCACTGCTCAGGCAGGCTAAACACATGGAGTGAAAAGGAGAGGAGGGGAAAAACAATCACATTTTTTCTTTAAACTGTAGTTGAGATATTGCATTCTCACCTTGACTGAACCTGCATTGGAAGCACTTTCTGTCTCACCAGGTCAGAGATCTTTGGCTCTCTGCAGGCTAGAAAAAATATAATGTTGCACAGTACTTTTTCACATTCACAGCTCAAGTGCTACGGTTCATACACATTTCCAACCTTTCCTCTCACTAACTATAGTGCACTGGATTAAGAAAAGAGGCAGTTAAGTTACGTGCATTAAAATAAAGATAGATCTAAAACCTAAAGCCTTGGAAAAATACTTCTCCACAGTTCATAAGATCTAGCCCATTTACAACTGTGGAAGCTACAGAACATCCTCTGCACTTCCAGACACGGAGGAAGATTTTTCCAGCATTTAGTGTGTCTGATGCCAGACTTGCACCACTACGGCTGATGTATCAAAACCACTATGGTTTTGTATCAGAGCAAACTTTTCCAGTAATGGAATTCTATATAAAAACATTTAATTTCCATCTATGTAGCCCCACACAGCTAATCCCAGACAGCAGGCATACAGAGAAAGGCTGCAGGATGTTATGGACTTCTAAGAGTCTGTTTGTGCTCATGGAAGGAATTGGAGACTGATTCAAAGGAACACCTCAGAGTTACCTGAATATGCATAAAATAACAGAAAGGAGATCTAAGATTTCTAGTTTTGTATATTCAGTCTACTTACTTTAAGAATAGAATAAAATATTGAGGTTTATCAGTTAAAATAACTCTGCCAGGGTCGCTTTCCTGCTGCCCTGAGTGGAAGAAAAGGAACCTTCCAGGATGGATTTTATCTGTATGCCTGAGCACTTGTGCTCTGTGTAATTTAACAATATCTAGTTCTTTGTGATTGATTTATATGTTAACCATTATGTCAGTATCACAGTAAGCATCAATAAAGATGCTTTCCACAGATGATTATATGCTTCAGGGAGAGATTATTTTCATCTAAAACAACAGAATAAGCAAATTCCCCAGGGGACAGACATATTTCCTTATATTATCATAATTTCAGTTTTAAAAAAATCCATATGTCAAGAAATTGCTTTCATAAAATGAATTTAGCAGTTCCCCAGCCCAAATTCATTCATTCATTCATTCATTCATTCATTCATTCATTCATTCATTCATTCACTTAGCATTTCATACATACTTAGTAGAATAGCTCCAGGTCAAGGGCATAATTCCTTTTCTAGCAAAGGATTTAAAGGTGTGATTCAGTGTTTTGATGAATACAGATAATTTAATCATGTCTTCAAGGCTGCAATGTACAGGCTCTGCCTTTTGCACTCATGACTGGTCCCATTGTTTTAAAAGGATTGTGAGAGGACAGCTATTCCCTATGACAGCAACTGATTGTTAACGGTCTCATGAAACAATTATTTCATTCTATTTCAATTCGCTCCTGATCTTCTTTGATTTTTATCTTACATAGGTTCAGTCCTAGAATGAGGACAATAAGGGTCTTAGGGAACATTCCTTTCTCTGTTTAAAGATGGAATCTTCTGGAATCATTGGCATCTTCTCTGTCTGAGTATAGCAGCCAGTAGAGCTGGCAAACTACCAAACTCAGTATCAGGTATCAGCCAGACAGCTTATTCTTAGCCAAAATGATTGTTTGTCGAGTGCAAATGATATTAAAGACAGTCCAGTAAAGCCATAGCAGCTTGTGTGAGTTGTGGTAAAAAAGTTTGTAAACTACCTTTTATGCAGATTGGTTGCTTCCCTGACCATTCTCCATCGTCTTGGCAGGTCCTCTGTTCATTGCCACTAAGAACATACGAGTTGTTACAAAAGAAAGCAATGACTGTGCCAATTTTTGCATAGCGTCCATTCAAGAGCCCAGTGTCTTCTACTACTCTTCTGTAGCCATTGAGTGGGCCACCGGGATCTGAGCAGTTTTTTTCTTCTAGAACTAATGATAGGGGAAAAAGATAGTAACCGTTTTATCAGGTTCACTACATTATTTTCACCCGTCAAATTGCTTGGCATTTCTTTCAGATGTTACTAAACAATCTACATTTTATTAAAGACGCCTTTTCAAGACCCATCTGGGATCCCTGTCTTTGAAAATGCCAAATATTAAATAAGAAATTATAATATAGAGATGTCTGTTTATAATACACACTTTAGTCTCACTGAAAGCATAAGATTCTCAAATTGGTAAAAATTCTCAAATTGTTAAAACCTTAAGAAGAAGCTGGCAATCCTGAAAAAGAACTTTGACTTTAGATGATGTTAATGTCCCATTAATATTAACAAGGCTTCTTCAATAGCATAAAAGGCTGCACTTAAACTATTTGCAGAAACAAGCCCTTGGCATTCTTTTCCCTTTTCTGTATTTTCAATACTTCACTGCACTTGGATAATAAAACTAGACTACTTAATTTTGCTTTTATGTTTGGTTGCATTTTGTTTTCCTAGCACTGAGAGAGATATCTTAATAATCCAGGGAAATACAGGAATTGAAAGAGAACATATGTATGTATTTACTGGCAATAAAAATTTAATATGAAAAGCTTACTCATGCTATATTCTGCCTATAAAACCTCTTTTAGTTCCTCCTTCCCAGTATTTTCCACTTCTTTTTAATTCTTGTTCATTTTTTTGGTTTTGGGTTGTTTTTTTTTCAATAAACTTAGATTTTGGCCTAAATCTAGAGGACAGTATTCACCATGTGATGCTAGAAGATGATTTTTCCTTTATTTTTTAACTCCTCTGCTCTTTCTATTTAGCATCTGACTAGGTACTTTTTTTTTTTCCCTTTGGATTTCACCTCAGTTTTCTTGTCATGACAACAGTAACACGCAATTCTGTTTAATTCATCTGCCTGGTGTCTCAGTGCACAATAACCAGCGAACACCTAGTTTAGGCAGCTGGTGTTGGTGCTGCTCACAGAGGACCCAGAGGACTGGGACATATCAATTGACCCAAAATTACCTCTTCATATCATTGCTTCAGACCCGGCTGCCTGCTGAGCCTCAGTTCACAAAAGCACCAACATATAACAAAGCACGTGGACATTTATTTAAATTGCTGTGAAATCAGCACAGTGACAGTGCAAAGGTATGGCCCTGTCCTGTCACAAAGTCATACCTTGGGCCACCAGACAAAGCCCAGCTCAGCAAAGCACGTAAACACACAGCCAGCCATAACAATGCCACTTCAATGAAGAGCATGTGCTTTTAACAGTGAGTGTATCATTCAATCTAAGTCTATATTTCAGTGTTTTCTTTACAAGTATTGGATTTTAGCATATGCTGAAGGCTATATATGTACTTAAATACTTTTCCACAAGTCATATTCAGTAAACAAGGATGTCTGAACTTCCTCTCAACCAGGAGAAAGGGAAAAACAGGGAGCCCTGTCTCCTTTTTATTTGGCTCCATTTTCCTTCTTTGTACCTCACAAGCTCTCTCACTTGTGAACCATAAGTGACTGATAACTTGATAGCAGCTAAAGACTATAGAGAATCCCCCACAGAATAATGCTTTATTTGCAAGTTGCTTTCTGCACTGATGGCTGGCCTGGAGGCACCATCTGATCAGCAGAGTGCGCATTTCCAAATGTACCAAAAGCTTGACCATGTAAGTCACTTAAGGCCTTCTCTTATTTCAGTACTTTGACAGTAATTGTCTTCTTCCTTAGGCTCAGGGTTATGACCTTTTTTGATTTATTAAAAACAAAGAGAAAACATCTGGGAAGGAGAGACATAGCACTTCAGTGCCTGCCAAGTCTAGAGACAGCTCTTTCTATAGATCTTTAGCCAGGGCCATCATGCAGCAGGGACTTGGCATGATCCTGACATTACATTTACCGCAATTGGAGACTTCTCTCTAGATAGAAGAATACCTATTGCTTGCTCTTTCAAATGAACTTATATACTGCTGTTTTACAGCACTCCCCCCTAAATGTACATTGTTTGACATAACACACTTGTAGAAACATTTTATCAATTGAAACAAATTATTCTGGAATATGGAAATGAAATTGTGCAATGAAAATCTACTAAAGAAAATTTAAAGTCTCTTTGGATGACAAGAAGGAATTTTACAGCTGAACCAGTGTGAATGGTAGGCATGCCATCCTGCACAGTCAGAACGAATGGAAGTTTCTTTTTAATCAATTTTTGTCTAGGATGGGAATTCTGTTGAAGTAAGAGTCTAGTGTTCACACAGTCAGCCCCTATTCACCTCCACAGAGTGCACCAGACTTCTGGAGAGAAGGTGGCAGACATACAAAGTAATGGAAGTAACTATTCATTGTTGCACTATGTCCCTCACTTGGCTTTGGTCCTGGACATTTTCAGTCTGTGTGTAAGAAGTATATACGCCTAAAGACTTTGAGGTTATTAATTTTTAGTGAATTGATGTTTCAGTCAAACCTTTATATAAAAAAGTCTTGCAGGCTGGGGTTCCAGCAGAGTAAAATAAGAATTCCTACTGTTTTTTAAAGACAGGAAGACAAAAGGACGTGTTATATCACGGACCTACCAAATTTCAAGGGAGATTTACATAGTCTAGTTTCATGGGAATACACTGGCCAAAATATTTGATAAGAATTAAAATTTAAAGTGACCTTACCACATTCAGGATGACGTGTTGACCAAATCCCATCAAGCTGACAGTAGGCAACACGGCTGCCTTTTAAGCTGTAACCTGCGTTGCACTTGAAGTAAACCCGGGCCCCGTATTTAAAGTCATCTCCTTCCACAATACCATGAGCGGGAGCACCTGGAGTCCTACACATCACCACTGACAGTTCAGATATTTCAAAAAAATCCACTTTATTACAAAAACAGGACTGTGTTAGGATGATTCTTTACTTAGAACATTGTAAAACAAATTACAATGGACACAGGAGTCAAAATTATAAGACCGGTATATGCTGATCTTTAGAAAGTTGTTTAGATGTCAACACTACACACACTTACATCCCACTTCTCAAAACCTATCTAGATCCATTAGGTTCAATGGGATTACTCTGAAGTGTCACATGATCATGTTCATAAGTGTTTGAATCATTAGGGCTTATTTGCTCAGAATGTTAGTACCTGAAGTACTTTCCATCTTAACAAGGGTTTTGAATGAACTACCATGCTTGGTCAAGAAAAAATTTAGATCCTTAAAAGCCTCATACTGAAATTCTTTCAAGCTCCTCTTTACATTTTATATAGATTTTCAGATAACATCTCAGAAATATTAAAGCATCGTTATTTGTGTAAATCAAACATTGACATAAATACATTAAAAAGGAACCTTGATATTTACTAAACTGGATATTTAGCCTTTCCACAGGATTTGCTCTATTGGGAAAATATAGATGATGGTCTATATAACTACTGCAAGTAGTATGAAATTAAGCATCAAAAGCAAGATTTCTCTGACTGCATCAAGCCAACCATGCTAAGGTCCACCCAGCACAGAAACCTGTTCCATTGTGGTAAACAGTAGATTTGAAGGAAGGACTATAAAAACAGAACAAACATATAGAATACTTTCCTGGCATATCTGTCAGCATTCAGAAGTCTGAAGCTTAAGGACTGCCTGAACTTCTTCAGTGGTATTTTTGGTATAACATACCCTGCTGATATTTTTTTAACATTTATTTGTCTCAGTATTTTCTAAACTCAACCACACACTCAGTGTGCACAATATCCTGTGGCAATGGGTTCTACAGGCGAAGTGCAAAAAATGCACTGCCTTCTTTAGTTTTGTTTCTGGTCTGCCACCTGATAATTTTGTTTGATGCTGTACTTTCTTCATTATGAGAGACAGAGAATGTCCATGCCTTATTAACCTTCTCCAAGTCACTTTTTACACCTTTTAAGGCCAGTTTCCTGTATGTAGAAATTACAGTGTGTTTCTGTAGGCAATGTAGGTAACACATGGCTTATTATCTACATAGTTACCCATGTCTTTGTCTCTGGCTTTGCTTGGGCCATTCATTGTGAAAAACTGCATGGGAGAGGATTCAGTGCAAGACATAGGTATGCATATGGGTTTTTTACCTGTCACCTGTGGTACTCTGCTGACAATAGACTGATCAATGCTAAAGAGATCATCCCTACTTTATGCTTTTAGAATCTGACTTTTCTGTTTTGCCTTATAGCCAGTTGCTTGCTAACCTGCAGCCAAATTTTGATACTTAAAAATTTCAGAGGAAAAATTTTTCGAAGGCCTCTGCCCTGTAATCCTTACAGAGAGCAGACACAAATGCACCTATTTATATGGATTGTGGGCCATCCAATGATTCACAAAAAGAAGACATCACACAACAAGTTAGAAGAATCATTTGTGCACCAGTGAGCAAAGGTCTTGGCAAGAAAAACTGTCTAACAATTAAGCTTTAGAGAGGGGCTTGGACTATAATGTTCCTAATCAAAGCACATCCAGTTAGGGGAGCTCAACATTTCCTCTTGGTTCCAAGTATTCTGCATCAATGTCATCATTAGCAAATTACTAATGATAAAACTTTTAAAAAATTCATTCCTAGCCCTTGATGTTTCTCATGTGAAATATAAACACATAGATATATATATACATATATAGGTGGGTATGTGTATACACAAGCACATAGATAAATGAAACATAAATAACGGGAACATAGAATTTCTAGGTGTTTTAAATTCTCAGAACAGTTATCTTCCCACTCATGATCTGTGTATTCCCAGCCACTCCCTCCATATCTTTCTCTGAGCAGCAATCCATTTCCCTACATTTATATTTCTCTCTTTCAATGTAAAGTCACACTCAGCTTGTCCAATGAGAAAATTAGATGGACCATCTGTGCACCACTCAGACTTCTGCTTTTTGTCATAAATACACGTTTTCTGTTTTGCTTATGGTCCACTTCAGCTCTGCAGAACAAGTATTTTGGTGCTTTTGTGTTCTAGGTCCATCCTGGAGAAAATGTCACCAAGCTACACTTGCTTACTAACTGTAAGTATCTGTTCTTGTTCAGTCCCTAAGGGCTTAAGATATCGACTTTCTACTCCTTTTGATTTGTTTGTTGCCTGACTTTCTTTAGATTCTCTGTGCCCTTGTGAGCCAGCTGGAACAACTCTGGTTCTATTTATGATGTAAATTCAGTATTTCATACACAGATTCATTTTGTACTAAAGTACAGCCTAGAGAGAGGACATGGAGGCAGAAGGTCATGAGATCTAATCATAGCTAAAAAAATGTGGTCATAGGTAGGTTGCTTAATCTGCTGTGTGCGACAAATGAGAGCACCGCTTTCATCACAGGGATGTTACAAGCATTAGCTCATACTCACTTGTGTCACAGAGCCATTGTAGGGTTTCTCTGATGGCAAAACACCTCAGTATTATTAATAGATGTGTCTCTTTTGTTACCCATGCCTTTAGCTACTGGTTGTCTGTTCTCTTGTAACACAGGCTTGTCAGTTCTCTTGAACTTCCTTCATCATCTGTCCTATCCTTTAAAATTTGCCACTGGAGGCACAGCCACTCCATTAATTTTTTTCCATGGATCATTTTGTAAGCTCATTCTTTCCCTCTACAAATTAAATGCGGTTTTGAATCTTGAGATGTTCCCTGCATCTCAGTCTCCCACAGCTGATCTCTCTGTTTTCAGCGATATTATCTAGTCTGAAAGTCTCATACAGTTACTCCAGTACCTGCTTCTACTGCTTTGGTTTGAGCTCTATAGGATTTTTCTTCTTCGGTTTGACTTGCCTTTTATCCCGTTCACATAATATGTTTCAGGGAGCTCTTTTGCACCTTTTCCCTTTACTTGTGAACACTTCAGGCAATGGAGTTTTGAAGAGTTATTATGAAGGGAATCCTAGCCCCCATGTGTTTCATCCAAGTCAATCTTATTTTTTTGTGGATAGCTTCCCATCAAGAGTGAATTTGACTGGTTCTTACATCTTTCAGAATGTGCAGTGTATTCCATTGAATTTTCAGACAGCCTTCTTTGTTTGAGATATTTTATTGAAGTCTTTCAACATTCTCTCCTGGTGTACAACTAAATCCAACTCTCCAACAGACATTTATCAGAAGTCAAAAAGAAAGGAAAAGAACATTTCTTAAATGTCATTCATACCTAGCTCTTCCCTCTGGATACACATTAGCCATAAAATCCAACCACGTTATCTGACCCACTTCTCTTCATTTTCTAAGCTTTCTAAGGTATTTGATATGGTTTCAGGTTCCCTTGCTTAGGCAGAATGGACCTTATCTTGCCATCTCCTGAATATTTCTGAATATCAATCCTCCTCCTCTGCATGGTCCAGCAGAGAGGGCTGGATCGCCCCCACAGCTCTCATTCACCTCCAGCCATGTCCATCCCAGCTTGTATCCACCCCCAGCTCTACCTGTTCCTGGTCCACCCTGACTGCTACAGCACAGACAGGCTATGAGCTCTTTGGGCAGCACTTCCTTGGGAAGCAGGTGGTGGGCTGGCCAGGAGCACTCCATGAGCTTGAACCATTCCTAGGCCACTAATTGGACTGCTCTGCTCCACATGAAGAAAACAAAAAACACAAATAACACTCCTTCTGCCCTGTGACTCTGACTTCCTTCCTTTGGGGCAAGTTGGACATGTGTCAAGTGCTCGACCTCTGTACTTTCCTCTTGGACCAAACCCACCAGGAACCCAGAAAATGGTCTAGGTGTCTACAAAATTCTACTATGAGGTGGCAATGGACAGCCAAATAAGAAAGACATTCATTCAAGTTCTGTCAAAAAACATCTGAGCAACCCAGAGATTCCATGAGGGTCAGGCTGGTCCCATTCTTCCTGCTAGGATGTCATCAGATCTATAAAGATCCTGGTGAATTTATATCTAGAAAGGTGAAACTAATGTTAGGGAAAAATAATGCTGAGAGTGATTAAGAGCTAAGAATGACCACCCTGCTCATGCAAAAGTTAAAAACTATAATAATTGAAAAGGTAAAAACAGAAAGGATACATTAAAATGTTTAAAGGAGGACAAAGAGGTACATTCCAGAAGGATAAAATTAGGAACAGGATAATTCTTATTAAATAAAAAAAATTATAAAAGTCTCCTTGACAAGTGTTGGAAAGGCATAGTAGGATGTAAATAGAAATTATATGAGTCTCATAATTTGAAAACTGAAACTCCAGCTAAAAAAAAATTGAACAGACTTTGTAGGGAACAGGGCAACACCAGCAAACACATCATGAGCGGAGAGATTTTTGTTTGTTTTAATTTTTTCCTTATTTTGCTGCACAGGGCTGTTCATGGGAAGTTCTACAGTTGACCTATACAGGCATGTAGGTAACCCTTGCCACTTTAGGGTTTGAGGGGAATTTTGGTTTGATACAGCTCTGTACAGTTCATAAGAGAGCAAAGGAGGAAGGTATACGATAGGGTGGTTACAGGCTCCTCTGGCAGAAACGCTCAGTTGTGACAGCCCAGCTGCTAGATAATAAAAACCAGAGCTGCCTCAAGTGTTTATATCACAAACTCACACATTCCTGATAAAACTTACTATATTTCTTGACTCTTACTTCAGTGTCTTGGGAAAAAGAAAACAATTTCTGTCCCATATGAAACATTAAAATGGCTTCACATTTCACGGGTAACTTTCCTCAATCTGAGAAAAACTTGACTAGAGGAACAGTAAGTTCCTGAATTTTTAAGTAAAATATTCTATTATTAATAATAACAGTACCAATTCCTTTCCCTTTTAAATTATATGGAAGAGACATTCCTCAGATCAGAATTATCTGCCATTTAGAAATAGTCTTCAGGCTCATTTTATCACCAGTGAGATAAATTAGATGATCTCTTGAGCTACACTTTTCTCTCTCCAATATCCTTCAAATCTTGCCTGATGCAATTATCATTTGCTTTTGTCCCAGAGTCTCTTCATTAAATGAACGCTAGTTTTTTCTGCTGCCTTCCTTCCTCTCACCCACTTTGTTAAATAATATATACCCCCTCCTACATATAATTTATTATCTCTAAATTCTGCACAACCTTTCAATAATATATTGCATGCCTGAAATAAATCTAATTTCTTATTGCTGGTACTAATAAAAGGTTTATATTTCCCTCTTTGTCCCTGCCTGAAATTAGGTGCAAGAGCTTGCATGGAATTTTGTTTTTAATTTGCTTACAAATTTTTTTAATATTACTACTGCTAAAGAAATTTATATTGTTGCCTATCCCGAAGTCAGAGTTTGGCTTTCAGGCCGACCCATGCTAATGTATATAGCACATTTTGCCTATGTAGTATAGCTCTAAACATTTTTTATAGAATCATAGTGTGGTTTGGGTTGGAAGGGATCTTAAAGATCATCTACTTCCAACCTCCCTGGGATGAGCAGGGAACCCTGCATTAGACCAGGTTGCTTGGAGCCCTACCCAGGCTGGCCTTGAAGACTTCCAAGGATGGGGCATCCACACCTTCTCTGGGCAACCCCCAGTGCCTCACCACCCTCAGAGTAAAGAATTCCTTCCTGATATCTAACCTAAATCTACCTTCCTTCTGCTTAAAGCTATTCTCCCTTGTCCTATCACTACCTGCCCCTGTGAAAAGTCTCTCTCTGGATCTCTTGTAGCCCCCTTCAGGTACTGGAAAGCTGCTATAAGATCTTCCCAGAGCCTTCTCTTCTCCAGGCTGAACAGCCCCAGCTCTCTCAGCCTGTTCTCATAGGAGAGGTGCTCCAGCCCTCTGATCATCTTCCTGGCCCTCCTCTGGACTTGTTCCAACAAGTCCACACCCTTCTTGTGTGGGGGTCACAGAGCTTTTCAAGGTACTTGTAATGTTGCTTTTGCGTAAGGTGTGCTGGTGTGCTCAGTGGAGGCCAAACACTGAAAATGGTCACAGAAACTGCACTGGGTAACCAGCAGGGGAATAGAGCAGCTTCTGCTGGTTCGAATCCTAGCATCTTTCTGCAGAAAAAGAGAGAGTTATGGACCTACGTTGGAACCCCTGGGGCCATCATGCTACCCAAACCAGTCTAATGACTGTCAGAGAAAGCCTCATAGACTGAAACTGAAGAAATTTAAATAACTATCCTCAAAAAGAGGACGATTTTGTCTGGAGGAAGCCTAAATTACATTCTGTTCCCCAGTGAGTGCTGTCATTACCCTGCATGCTGCTAAAAGTTACAGCAGCCCATGAGCCAGAAAAACGCCTGCACAGGGATCCTGAGCATCAGGATTTTGGATCAGAGATTTGGGGTTTCATCGTTTCACCTCAGTGGCCAACAAGTACTCTGGAGCCAGAGGACCTAGAAGCCTGAGAAACGTGGCTCCAAGATCCTGTTGCTGGAGGGAGCACAACATGCAGACTATGTGGAAGCGGCATTCTTTTCCTCTCTGTGATTAAGAAAACAAAAGTTAAAGGAAAAATCCAGCAGAAAATACAAATTTCTTTGAAATTTACTGCTATGAAACCATTCTAGCAGAAAACTCTCAGCCAGCTCCACCTACATGAACTTCATACAGCTCACTGATATTTGCAAAGGCTGCCTACAGCCTAGCCTGCTGAAGTCAATAGTGGTAAATCCCATCATGTTCGACGTTTCGACTGTAAGTCTGATTTGATCAAATTCTTTTCCTTGGATTAACTTTTGTTTACAGGGCAAGCCTGATTACCTGAGTATCATTACATACAGCAATCTCTGTTTTTCCAATTTTTTTTATAACATTAGCATATCTGCATTTTACTGCTGGGGATGCTACAGCAGGGAGTTATCAAATGATTTACCTGAAGGCAAGCAGTGAGTGACTGGCAGAGTGATAACAGGAATAGTCCTGTCATCTCCTGATATTCTTGTTACGTTTACATGTAAACTGACCTGACTTTGTGCAGAAATCAGCAGTAAATAATTATACCATTTCGTAATCTACATATTATTCTCAGCAGCAGAGTTTTGTCCAGAGGCGATGGAGCCATAAGGGAGCAGATAATTCAGAATGTCTGAACGCAAAACACATGAGTTAAGGAGGGACCCAGCCATGAGCAGCTTAGCAGCTACTGCTGGGTATTGTGATTCCCTTTGCAAAGCCCCATGTGTAAAGAGCTCTTCTGAATTCAGACTTACAGAATCTCTAGTCTTCACTCAGAGCTTATTTCCTAATCTTGGCCCACGAGCTTTGTTGGTCCATGTGAATCTCTGATACCATTTATTCCTGTGTTTATCCCTTCTCTCCCCAGCATGCATCCACAAGGTGAGGACGCCCCAGGTTCTCACAGGGTTTGCCAGCAGAGAAAAACTGCCATGGGGGAGGACTCAGATGGCTCTCCTGAGACATCCTCCTTTTGCAGCTTGGCATAGCAGCCAGAGATGGTTAATGCCTATCACATAAGCCCACAGAGACTAACTTTAGCCAAAAGCATAAGGACATTGGCTGTCAAAATATTTTTAGAATGGCTGTATCCTCTAAGAGGGAATGAGGTGAGGGATTGGTGGAGGCCGTGGCTCAGAGTGCTCAGACCTGCTTTTCTATTGTTTCTCATAAGCAGTGCACAGGGCTTTCAAACTAGCATATGAGTTTGGCAATGGATTTGATAAAATAATCTGCACTGGGAGGTGTCAGGCCATCCTGCCATCCTGAGGCAGTGTGGCTCTGCACTCTTCTCTGCTCAGGCCTGAGAGACCTTCATGTATTAGGTCACACGCACTATGAGGCAGGACCCCTGACTCCAGACTGAATCTTTAGAAGTCCCAGTGTTCTTGTCTGGCTCCTTTCTGCCTTCAAGAGTCTCTGCATGCTGGGATCATGGGCACATCATAAGTCTGCTGATAGCAACAGTGGATTCGTGAGGCCCTGTAGTGCCTCATAGAGCAAGCTGTGTAAAAGGTGATGGGAATGTCCTCTCCTGACACTGCTGACACTCTCCCTGAGCCTACAGTTGTTTCAGCACAGGCTTTGTTCCTACAAGGAGCTCAACTCACAGTGGTGGTGCTTACACTCAGGAAAGAGCCTGGCATCTTCTAATGCTGTTCTCAAGAACAACTCTCAGCTCAACATCTCCTGAATAAATGGAGCAAACGCTGCAGGATCCAGCATAAGGCAACGAACATTCTTTCACCACCTCCCTGAACGTCCCACCTCTCCTACACTGGAGAGCACTGATGACTAAGAAGCCACACTAAGGAGCCCAGCTGTTCTGCTCCAGATTCTGGCAAGAGCTGCATGTGAATGGGAGCCAGAGAGGCTCGATGGCATTAGGTTTGCAATGTGATCTTCATTCTTCCCCACAGCAGGAACAGACTGCTGGGAGCTGAACAGCTTTGGAGGACAGGTGGTCTTGGTCAGGACTCCAAAGAAAATGCTTTGTGGGGGTGGTGTGTGTTTACACGGGCTGTGTCTGAGGGGGCTGGTGATGACTAGAATGCTCGCTTGTCTTCTTTGATTCCTCTCAGAACTTTTACTTTTTGGAGCTGACAGGCTCTGCACTTTAGGTGAAAAAAGAATGTGAGTGCAACTTTTAGAACCAGAAATTAGAAGTGGGTGAAGAAGGAAAGCCTAGAGTGCTAAGGTTTGGATTGAAAATTAATTTTTTTTAAAGCAAGACTATCATAGCAGAGAACAAATGCTTGGAAACACTACAGTAGATCCTGTACAGGAAAGGGCATGGAAACTACTCTGATAAAAAGGTGTTCACAGTGATGGCAATGTTTTCTGAACAGCTACAGCCACATATCAAAGGAGCTCTGCTCTACTTGGTCATGCCTGTCACCACAGACTCAGCAATGAGTGGGTGAGCCTCTAGGCAGGGGTCTCCGAGGTACCTCAAACCTCTGTGTTATCACAGGCACTTAGCCAAGGCTAAGCTCCACAAAAGTGCTCATGTCACGGTGATTGCAGTAGCTACTGAGCAAATATCCCTCAGGAACTTGGCCTTTAGTGTCAAATACAAGTCCTGAAGGAGTAACAATTATTCCCCAAAAGTATCCCAGTTCATTGCAGTAGCTTCCATTTAGGTTGCTGGCACAGGAGGATTTTGATAAACTATCTCTGCCCTCAGTCACTTGTGTTCCAAAAGAGAGGAAACACTCTACCCTCCTTCATGCCTCTTGTGATGTCCCAGGACACATCCTCCCAGCTCCATGCCCAGCTCCAGCCACAGCTCATGCAGAAGTGCTGGGGCAGATTATTCATTACAAAGGTCTTCGGCCTTAATTTATCCCCCATGAAAGAGTCCTGGAAGTTCAAATCTCCTCTCATTGTTGCATTTTGCCAGTCCTCACATTAATCCTGGAAATGTCAAAAGAAATCATAACAAGAGCAGCTGATCAACCAGCTCCAAGAACCAGAGAGTAGGTTTCCAGTCCTGCTCTCTGGGCCTCTTTGCTCTTGCAGTAGTTCCACCAGCTAGGAGTAATTACACAAAATTATGACGTAATCCCTACTGAACTCCAAATCTTTTCATTCCCTTCCAGCCAATTGGAAGTCGCCCCTGATGTTTTCTAGCTCCCTGCCTCTGTGAATGAGACCGTATCCATGAGAAAATATGCTTGGATCACTCACTGTGATTTATTCATCCGGAGGCAATTTGGAGGCTGTTCCTTACAATTAGCCACTTGATCTTTATCAGCATTGTTCTTAGCCCTTAGAAAGCTGTGTCTCTGGATACAACCTTTCCGGTGCTTGGATGGCCTATTTAATTATACAACTGGACCTGTTTGTGCATGGGATACTGGAGTGAATGAAATCCTAACAATCCTCAACATTCATTTTCTCTATCAGTAGCAAAAACTAATATTTACCATAAGTTCCCTAACGTGTCCCTTGGAAAACATCACGCTGCAGGGGAGAGCACTGTCTGCTCAGGGGGAAGATTGTAGGGCGAGAAAGAAGAGGATATGCTCATTATTATATCAAATTACAAATGAGAGAGTAAATAATCCTGAGGTGTTTCCTTGCAGAGATGTCATCTTTCCAGATAAACAGGGACAAGCCTAGGCAATACTGGACCAAAAAGGCACTCTAAACAAATGCACATTGCTGTGAAAAAATGTTTCTGAATGCGCATTAACTGAAACAAGAAAACAATATTTAATGATATAGATTCACCCTAGCATAGCTGACAGAACACTTCATTCAGCCTTTTGCAGGGGTCTGCGCTGAATTTCATACCGGAAGGAAGATCTGGCATTGCCCATTTTAGAAAAAGAGATGGAAATTACCAAGTGTTGAGATGAGAGTATAGGGAAAAGAAAATGAAGGGAACTAAAAAGCAGAAGAGTACAAAGGAAGTAGCAGGGCAATTTGATTGTCTGTGAAATGCAGTTTCTGAGCTCTTGAACAAACCAAAGTGGAGAGTGGAAGTCATAAGAAAGAACAAGGAGGATTCTGCTTGGTCAATTTTGTCATCATTCCTGCCTCCTGGGGCCATTCTGCCTTGACAGTGTTTTGCATCACCAGCAAATAGCATGGAAGACAATGAAATGATTCCCATGAAGGGAAGTGTGTAAGGTAGCTGCCTCAGAGATGTTTGAGTGTAAAATCCTCATGGAGGAACAAAGCCTTTTAGTGAACTTGAAGGAAGGGGGAAGGGAAAGAACAAAACAGCGTTGAAGAATGCTGATTATTTCAGCAAACTATCAAAGTAGTTTTAAGGTTACCCCAAAGCACTGCAAGAGCTGTAGTCTGTATGCTTGCACCCCAGAAGTACATGCAGTGTATCAGCAATCTTCAGAGAGGACTGAACAGAGGGGTAGGAGGAGGAAGAAAAAAAAGTTGTATTTTGAGAGGTTTCCTGCAATTGAAGCTTACGACGACGTGTTTTCAGGCCATAGACGCTGGAGAGAGGCCAAGCAGGAACAACTCTGACCTATTTTGTACTTTTCTTAGGGTTGTGCTTTGTTTTGGGAAGGTTAGCAGTTGCATCTAACCCATCACTGTATTATGGAGAGGTAGGTTTGATGTTGGCATGTATTGCAGAGTGTGGGTTGTTGTTGAGTTTGGGGGTGTCCTTTGTGTCATTGGTGCTGTTTGTGGTTTATTTGGGTGGAATATCAGTGGATTATGTTTATTCTTTGTCTTTAGTGGCAGATCCTTTTCCAGAGACTTGGGAGGATTGGTTGTTATGGTGTGGGTCTTGTTTTAGTTCTTGGAGGTAGTTATTGGGGGAGTTTACTGCATGCTGAAAGTTTGGGGTGGCTGCTGTTGATAGTAGGGCATGTTTTCTGTTCAGTCAGATTTTAGTGGTGTAGCTGTTTTATTCTTGTGGGGTAGGGATGGTTTTGGTGGGGGCTGTTACTAACTTTATTTGTTGTTTTGGAACTCATGCAAGGGTTATCTGACATGGTCATTCAGGCAGTTTAAGGGCAGAAATCAGAGAATAATTTAATGTAAAATACCCCCTTTGGGATTTGGAAATAGAGGTTGAAGTCCTTTTTCTCTGAGGTGATTTGTGGAATTCTAAGAAGAGGTGTAGTCTTCATTGGTTCAGAAGACCAATTTTTTTTCTAAACTATTAGAGTATTTTTAGAAGTTGAGTATTTTGTTTTTCTAGGGCTCCAGTAATGGGGAAGAGAATTAGGAGGGTGGTGAAGCAGGTGAGGGAGGCTAGCTGGCCAACGATGATGAATGGTTGATACAGGCAGAGATCCTAAATCTATAATCTACTCTGGGCCCTTCTCTCAGTTCTTCTAGCTCCAAAAAACCCCAAAGTTACATCTCCTCATGCTCAGCTCAGAGGCAGAAAGCACCTCCATCAGCAACTTATCAACTGTATGCCAGCCCCCCATACTCTGTGACCTTTGCAAAAGGTGGGGGTGAGCTTGAAGTGTGCCAGTGATGCAGACTGGGTTTTGGCCTGCATGCAGTTATTCTGTGCTGAAGAGCTGGTTTATGCCATGCCTTAGAGGAGGCTTGTCAGAGAGACTCAGCCTCCCAAGTGATTCAGTGGTGAAATGACAGGCCAAAGTATCTTTGTTCCATCCAGTGTGGCAAAAATACCTGGGATATAGCTTGGTCCAACCTGTCTTCTTGACACTGATTCATCCTTCCGCATGGCAAGTCATACCAGGGAGAACCCTATGGATGGTGTTATCTCTGAGATGTCTTAGCAGACCGAGGAAAAAGTTCACTATTGTTTTGGGGTGGGCAAGTAGAGATTCCCTATGAATATACTTAATGTAGTTAAGAAATACACTTCTTTTCCCATGGCAGGCCTATCCTTGGATAGATTACATAAACAAAGAGACAATTTCTGATTTATTTAGATGATAGCAATGCCTGGGGCTATGCTCTGGGCAGAATACCAAGGGGTTTTACCAGATATGTTTCACTTTCTGAAGTGTCTAGTTAATTGACACTGAAGAAATAACAAAGGGACAAGAGGAGTTGTCAGTAAAGCAGACGTTCTGTCTCTTTCAGCCTTGCTGTCAGTGACACTTACTCACTGGAGTTTCAAAACACTATAAAAGTATTATGAGATCAAACACTGTTAAATGGTACGAGCACGTTCCTCCCAGAGAGTGCGTGACTTGCCCAATCCAACAGTCTTACTGATGGAACCGAGGGAAAGGCCAGTCTTAGGGACCAGTTTTTTGCAGGTTGATTTACAAGCAGCTGTTGTTTAGTGGCTGCTTCAGATGTAGCAATATCCATCCTCAGCCATCAACATTATTTTTCTCCTAGGTGTTTCTGTCCTCCTATGAGGCATCTTGGCTGTTTGTGTAACAGAAGCTGCATGACTTTAGTTTATTGCTCAGTGAATTAAGACAACCCGAAACTGATGTTAGGTTATCTTAAAGCACCAGACATAATGGTTGGTGTTCTGGCAGTTTCTGTGTGAATGGTTCCAACATCCTTCTAACCAAGGGAGAAATCTCCAGGAAATATACTGAAGTGAAAACGGGGAGCAGAAATCTCTACCTCCATCTCAACCCAAGCCCTTCAAAGTCCTGCACTAGGCACTAACCAATACAGATTGCCTTGTAAATAGATGATTCTCCTGGAAAGAAGTATACTGTGGAGCTGTGAGTATGCTGTGAGGCAGGATGGGGAAGCAAGGATAACATGCTAGCAAACATCTAGGCAGCATCAAAATGTTCTTCTGATCAGCTCAGTAAAACAAACGAGGGCATTATGCCACCAGAACTGAACTCTGAAGTGACTTATTAGAAACCTCTCCATATTATGTTGCCTCTCAGAGGCAGTTCCAGGAAGGTTCTGGAGAACAGCCACCTCTGAGACCATCCTGTGTTCACACCTCAGCGTTGCTGCATGACAGGCTAAGGAGTGGTGCTGTGTTAAGCTTCAGCCTGTAACAGGCTAATGGATCTTTAAAACCTGAGAACTGCCACGTTGAGTAAAAGGTTTTTGTGTGGGTCTCAAGGCAGGTGAAGCCTTGGATTGTAACAGTGACAAAGGCCACTATATTCCTTAGCAGCTCCAGGTATATATGCCCTTCAACAGCAGGAGCAGGGTTTTTATTTCCCATCCCATACACATATGTCTATAGGGAGGACAGTGGAAATGAGGTGAAGGAGTGGCATTAATCTCATCTCTTTGACATAGCCACTAAAAAAAAGTGACCGTGACACAAGTGAGGAAGAACTCTGTCCCTTTAAAAAATGCTCTTACAAATGTTTTTCCACTGGCAAAACCAAGCAAAGCCCAACAAACAACCAAAAAGAAAAAAAAAAAAAAAAACCAAACCAAAAACCTTCCCAATGGCAGCCCCATGAGCAGGGAAATTAAGAGTCATATTTCTATTTGGAACATTTTCCCTAACGGGAACAGGACTGATTTCCAGGACAACGTGGCAAGAAAGGACTCAGGGGCTTTTATTTGGTTGTATCTGAAGTTCTCCATTGTAATCATGCAGTGTAGGTAAGACATAACATGTGAGCTGCAAATGGTGGCTCAGTATATAGCAGTGATTATACACTGATATAATGTATAATTAAACACTTATACAGGGATTATGGCATTACTTGAAATCTATTACTGAGAATCTTTTTGACAAAATTTAAAAGAACCTTCCAAGTGTTCTATTAGAAGACTCTGTATTACATGTCCATGGTTAGGTAAGAAAAGTAGGTTTTATGCCCAGAACCTTTCCCCAGTGCCTCATCCTAAGCTCTGCTGGGTTTCAAACTCTTTCTAGCTTATGCCAAGCACTGACAGCTGGGCTCCTTTCTCCCACAGCAGAACAGGGGGCGGGGTGTGGTTGGTGGGATGTTAATGCTTCCTCCCTATCTTAGATATCAGTCACTCTGATAGGATGAGTACATCCCTAAGAACCAGCCCAAGTCACAGATGTATGGGGCCAAAAAGGATGGAAGTGGATTATACCAGCAGTGGGGAAAGGCCTGAAAGCTATATTCAGAGGCCCGTTGGCACACAGTAAGGCCAGCCCTAGCAACATCAAAGGCTACAGCAAGGAGTTAGTTTATATAGTTTTGTCAGTTGGATTAGACTCTTCATTAGGATGCAGAACAAACCTCTTCTACTTGGCAGACAGGAGTGAGAAACAGAATAAAAATGGAAATCAGATCTCAGCCCTGAATTCCCCATTCAGCGAAGCTCTTCTTATTTGCGTAGGAACTCCAGTTCGCCTGGCTTTGTTTGAAATAAAGGTAACAGGAAATTTCTGGGCAGGATGAGGTCAAGGTCTCTTGCTTTGGGGCCAGCAAGCCCTGGGAGGACTCTTGAGTCAGAACAGCCTGTCCTAGGAGGAGGACAAGCAGAGGGCAAGAGCATTTGCTATGGGGTACCAGCAATACCATCCCTACAGCTGCATCCTCAGCAGGCAAACTCAATAGGGAGACTTTGGAAAAGACCTTTCTTAGTTTGAGTTGAACAAGTAGTTGTCACGCTGTACAGAGTCAGTTTGACTCTGGAGTGGATGGCTTTTAGCATGCAGGTGGTGCACTAGTCAGCTTGTTACTATTCCCCTGCATCTTTTGATGAAGTTGCTGGTCTGTCTCAGTGTACTTGCGGGCTAGGAGAACAAGATTATCTGATTTTGTGGGTTCCTAATGCCTCTGACAGCATTAAAATCCACAAAGGTCAAAGAGAAAAGCCTGAGCTCGATCTCAATCATGTCAGCATGGCTAAGGGGTCACTGGGAGGGGTATGTAGGTATACTGCAAATTCAGTTTAAGAGCAGAAAGAAGCCCAAGTATTTAAAACAGGAATTAGTTTTCTTAAGCAAAGCGTGCTTATCTGTGAGAAGGTATTTTTTGCTATCCTTAGGATTCATCTTTATTATGTTTTGGGTCAGAAGATAGAAGGTTAGCATTTGTTTTACAATTTCATGTAGTTTGTTTTTTTTTTAACAGTCTCTGGAGTGAAATCAGACATATTTATATAAAATACTTCTTGCCCTGAAACAGGACTGACTGAAATATATTAGCAGCTGTCACAAAGATACATGTCTACATTTCACTCCATGCTGTTGAAGCCCTTAAATCACTATATTACCCCTTCAAGCTGTAAACAAAATGTTAATTTCCTGGCTGCTATAGTAGAAGATAAAAGAGACTGCTAGTTGTAAGTAACCTGTACCTTGGATAATTTTATTAATATTGCAAATTGTGACAGAGCAATTAGGGTTAAATATGACCTCAGGAAAGCAGCTTGACCAATGCTGATCATCCTCCTAAATAGATGGAATTTAATTTAACGGAGGAAACAATAGGTTCCCTGTGGTTTATCTCATTAAGGTGATTTCCATAATTCCAACAGTGATTCCCACATCTTTAAAATCAAACTTGGTAACAGACAAAAAGACAGAGCTGCATTGGGATGGTAAGGAACTTAAAAATGTCTGATTCCATCATGAAATACCCATGGCTAAATTTGTTTAATTTGGCCTTAACTTATTCCTCAATGAGATAATCCCACAGTCTCTCTTCATCTGAACTATGTCCCTTGGATTTCTTTAAAACCCTCATATCTCTCTGGGTACCTTCTGTTGCACCACCTCAGAGCTTCTGCATGCACTTAACATTAAGGGGCTCTAATTTTCTTCTCTCTTACACCTATTTTTCATCCATTAACTTTAATGGGATTGCAAATGACCTACTCCAAGAAAACCAGACTGAAAAAAAGTCAGTCTTAGAGTGTCCAAAGTCATATTCAATATTCCAAAAGTGATTATTTTATGACAGTTTTCTGCAGAAATAAATTTATTTCCCTTGGTTCCAACTCACGAGACAGCACTTCTGCTGAAAGACCTAATGGAAAGAAAGATTCTGAGGAAGACACAATCTCTCTTTAACATTTAAACTAAAAGGCTGTTCAGGAAACTACAACTAGTTTTTAAAGAATTACAGCCATAGATATTTTTCCCAGTTCTTCCTTTTGTTCTTAAAACAATCAATCAAACTTTAATTTTCTAACTTTTCTCCCCATACATTGGAAAATACTTAGGATTCATTTTGGCAAAACTGAAGGAAATATCTTAAGAAAAAAAATTACTTGAATTCAGAGAGAAAAAAGATCTGCCATGATGTTTTCCAACCGTGAGGTTTGCTATTCACATAAAAGGCAGCAATATAGGTGCTGGAAAACAATATTATGCCTAGCATAAGCAAAAGGCAAACATACAGCGACAATCATAAAGTAACAGAATTTTACCTACTGAAATTGTTCTTTCACAAATCAAACTACAGTATTCCCATCAAGTTAAAAATCTTACTGTATATATGTTTAAGTGTCTCCTCTATTTCATCCTGTTACTACCTGTACCTTTCATTGCTTACACTGACAGAAGTCTCATCATATTGTTTTTCAACTATCTCCCCTGTTGTTTGCTGTGTGCGTTGCACGGGTGAAGTTTCTGTGCTGGAATTACAAAAGAAAGTCAGTAAAAGAATATGAGCTTCATTCCTTGCCTTGCCTGTACTGTAGAGCCTGCCAAAACTAGGGCTGAGGTTTGCTGGAAATGTAATTACTTGAAATTTCGGTTGGTTCTGAATCAGACAGGAATCTTTCCCCTTTTTTTTAAACTCTGTTCTAAAGGAGCAGAACTAATCTTGCTGAGCAGTTGCAAAGAGCTCAGGAGGTTCCAGTCCCTAAATGACCTGCTAAACAACTACTCACAGGAAAGAGGCTGTTAGCAGAAGAGACAGACACTCTTAGTCCTGAGGTCAGGAACCTTCAATTTTTAGCAACCTCTTCCCTACAGAAAACATACCAGGAATCTGTGCAATCTGGCAGAAGGTGGCATGCTGTTCAGAAACAAAATTTTTTCAGGTTTACAAAAAATACAAAATGATTTCTCTTCATTTCTGAGCTACTTCTGGATCTGTAGAAAATGAAAGGCCTTTTACCTCAAAATGATTCATCAAAGGAGGTATTATGACACTATGATTTAACTCCCCTGATGAAATAAAAGAAATTCCAGGAGATAAATCCACTCCTAACATTGGCATACGTGGGGGAAAGATTTTGAAGTGAGGTTTGGTGTATATTGGTTCCTCTGACATAGAACTGAAAACTCTGCTAGTAGGCAAGGCACTGTGTGTTTTATGGTCAGAGGAATGCCACAGCAGGATACAGTAAGCCATGCTTTCTGTCTTGGGCCAAATACGATCCCAAGTGGATTTCACCACTACCACTGAAATCCCCCAGGGTCAGCTCTAGCTCAGTGACTTTAAATATTGCAGAAGTCTCCTTTCAACTAGTATAGATGATCTAGCCTTTATCATGGCATATATTGCAAAATTCTTACTCCCTCATGCTCTTTTGAGCCCTGTTAGATGATTTTTTCATGCAAGAAGAAGTAAATCACTGGAAGAGACAATTGATTTGAATCCAGTTATTTTACAATTCACTTGTCAGGACAAAACCAGGTGTATGCCTATAGGTACAGTGAGGACTACCAACACAGATATGGACAGAATCTACCCTTTTTCATTTGTTTCGATCCCAAGACTCTCTTATTCATGGTGCCAAAGTTCTACTTTTCAGATGGCTGTGAGGGAAGATGAATTTCCTATGATTGACTCAGTCTAGAGCATTAAGCACAGGGCTCAGCTGGGGTATGTGTTTTTAGTAGGGAACAGCTGATCCACGTAGTGGAAAGTAGCAGGCAGGGATACCTCTGTCTGGTAAGGCTAATCCATTACAAAGATTTCTTGTGTGCAGCTTCCCAGCTCCAAGTCTGTTTTACTTTTTTACACATTGACATAAAGCTCCAGAATGATTCAGTGGAAATCTTCATGAACTGCAAGAAACATGTCTTTAAAAGTACCACAAGAAGCTCAGTGCCTTCTCTGGCTCTATGACTGATCAAACCTACACACCAAGGGCACTCCTAACAGTTAATGCATCAGTGACAACCCTGGAGGCTGGTCATGCACACAGTGCCTGTACTCACAGTTTTCACAGCGACTCCCTGTGTAGCCAGCCAGACAGGCACACTTGTAGGTACTGCTTTTATCTAGAATGCACGTCCCATCATGAAGACATGGAGATGATGAACAAGCTGTAAAAGAAAAGCAAGAATGTTCATGTTCTCTCATAGGACGGGGAACCTATCTGTTTTTCCTCATGGTGGTTGTGTCTTGGGTTAAATTACTTATTTTGGTTAGAAGTTAGGAAGACACAGTAAAGGGCCTGATGCATGTCAAAAAGTCTTCTTCTCTTACTTACTAGAGGAGAGCTCTAATAGGGATAAGCAGTTCTTTTCCCAGCATACATTACTTTTACCATTTCCCTTTAACTGCAGTCAAGTGGTGAGAAAGATTTACGGAAGAAAAAAATTTACATTAAGTTCAATTAATGTTTAGAGCTTAGACTAAATTAAAGAAGTTTAATAGCAACCTACATTTTTCCTGCCATTTAACCCAGAGTTTAGGGATAAGTTCTAGGATCCATGGTTTCTGTGGGTTTTTTGTACCTTGGATCTTGTTGGTTGAGATTTTGGGAGTTGCTTTGTCCCTGGGAAACTCTTGCATACAACAATCTCGCAGTGATGCACATCAAACTGTACACACCAGCATAACTTAATATCAGTAATATTAATATGTAACTGTGCATTAAATACCAGCAAATTCCACTGTGTAATAATACACACACGTGTTTTTTGGTGCCTGTTCTAAAGGGAGACGAATGAATAGAACTGTTGTGGTTTAACCCCAGCTGGCAGCTAAGTGCATGCAGCCATGTACTCATCCCACCACCTCTAGTGGGGAAGAGAATTGAGAAAGAAAAGTAAACCTGATCGGTTAAGATATGAACAGTTTAATAATTGAAATAAAATAAAAGATGATGATGATGATAATAATAATAGGAATAATAATTACATTGAAAGGGGGGGAGAGAGAGAGAGAGAGAGAAATAAC
Organism: Pachycephala philippinensis; assembly: GCA_013397055.1. Classification (NCBI taxonomy): domain Eukaryota; kingdom Metazoa; phylum Chordata; class Aves; order Passeriformes; genus Pachycephala; species Pachycephala philippinensis. The sequence continues at coordinate 499,766 of VWZT01006662.1, forward strand.
ACTGGAGAGAAAAAGAACTATCTATCCACAACTCAGTTGTTCACCCCACCACTGACTGAAGCCCAGCTCCTCCCCAAGCAGCAAACCATGCCCCCAACCAAATCCCCCCAGTTTATATGCTGAGCATGATATTCTATGGTATGGAATATCCCTTTGGCCAGTTTGGGTCAGCTACCCTGGCCATGCTCCCTTGCAGCTTCTTGTGCAACTCCTCACTGGCAAAGCAGGGGAAACTGAAAAGTCCTTGATTTAGAGTAAGCACTACTTAGCAATCCCTAAAACATTAGTGTGTTATACGAAATCCAAAACAAAACATGGCCCCCGAGGGACACCACTTGNTCACGTATGCCCACTGGGGCATTGAGCTGTTTACCCCTACCCTCAAGATCTGACCATCCGATCAATTGCTCATCCACCGAACTGTTCACCCACAAATCCATCTCTCTCCAGTTTAGCCAGAAGGATGTTGTGGCCATGCCCAAAGGCCTCATGAAAGTCCACAGAGATGGCATCTGTAGCCCTGCCCTTGTGCACTGGTGTAGTCACTCCACAGTAGAAAGCCAGCAGGTTGGTCAGACAGGACTTGCCCTTGGTGAATCTGTTCTGGCTGTCCCGAATCACCTCCCTGTTCCCCACGTGCCTTAGCACAGCTTTTAGGAGGATCTGTTCCCTGAACTTCTTGGGCACAGAGGTGAGGCTCACAGGTCAGTAGTTTCTGGGGTCCTCTTTTCTATCCCTTTTTAAAAATGGGTGCATTTTTTCCTCTTTTCCACTCACCAGGGACTTCACCTAACTGCCGTGACTTTTCAAATATCACGAAAAGTGACTTGGCAATTACATCAGCCAATTCCCTCAGGACTCTGGGATGCATGTCGTCAGGTCCCATAGTCTTATGTATGTTCAGGTTCCTCAGGAGGTCACAACATTGATCTTCTCTTATGGTGGGAAGGAGTTTGCTGCCCCAGTCCTTGCCTTGCAGTCCATCTGCTTGAGAAGTGTGGGAAGAGAGGTTGCCAGCAATGACTGAGTCAGAAGAGACAGGCTCTGGCCCTCCCTGCAGTCAGACCTGGATGGCTCCATGTTTATGTGGGAGCCCTGCCTGGGTGGCCACCTCCTTCCTGGTGCGTGCAGAGGACATAGTTCCTGCCAAGGGGACAGCACAGCTGTGCTCCCTCCTGGGGGGTGCTGACCCCTGCCTGGGCTCAGCTCTGCTGCTGCAGCGGGACCTTGCCCTCCCTGCGCTCCCAAGGTGCCCTGAACTGCCACACACCCCTGGCTGCTCCCTGGGCTGCACTGAAAGGCATGGGCGTACAGAGGGGTGCTTCTTCTGGCAATGTGTAGATCTCCTCAGCACCTCCCACAAGCTGCTCAGGTGTCTCCCACCTCAGGAAGAGCCCCCATGTGCCAGGATNAAAAAAATTTACATTAAGTTCAATTAATGTTTAGAGCTTAGACTAAATTAAAGAAGTTTAATAGCAACCTACATTTTTCCTGCCATTTAACCCAGAGTTTAGGGATAAGTTCTAGGATCCATGGTTTCTGTGGGTTTTTTGTACCTTGGATCTTGTTGGTTGAGATTTTGGGAGTTGCTTTGTCCCTGGGAAACTCTTGCATACAACAATCTCGCAGTGATGCACATCAAACTGTACACACCAGCATAACTTAATATCAGTAATATTAATATGTAACTGTGCATTAAATACCAGCAAATTCCACTGTGTAATAATACACACACGTGTTTTTTGGTGCCTGTTCTAAAGGGAGACGAATGAATAGAACTGTTGTGGTTTAACCCCAGCTGGCAGCTAAGTGCATGCAGCCATGTACCCATCCCACCACCTCTAGTGGGGAAGAGAATTGAGAAAGAAAAGTAAACCTGATCGGTTAAGATATGAACAGTTTAATAATTGAAATAAAATAAAAGATGATGATGATGATAATAATAATAGGAATAATAATTACATTGAAAGGGGGGGAGAGAGAGAGAGAGAGAGAAATAACACTGGAGAGAAAAAGAACTATCTATCCACAACTCAGTTGTTCACCCCACCACTGACTGAAGCCCAGCTCCTCCCCAAGCAGCAAACCATGCCCCCACCCAAATCCCCCCAGTTTATATGCTGAGCATGATATTCTATGGTATGGAATATCCCTTTGGCCAGTTTGGGTCAGCTACCCTGGCCATGCTCCCTTGCAGCTTCTTGTGCAACTCCTCACTGGCAAAGCAGGGGAAACTGAAAAGTCCTTGATTTAGAGTAAGCACTACTTAGCAATCCCTAAAACATTAGTGTGTTATATGAAATCCAAAACAAAACATGGCCCCCGAGGGACACCACTTGTCACTGATGCCCACTGGGGCATTGAGCTGTTGAGCCCTACCCTCTAGATCTGACCATCCGATCAATTGCTCATCCACCGAACTGTTCACCCACAAATCCATCTCTCTCCAGTTTAGCCAGAAGGATGTTGTGGCCATGCCCAAAGGCCTCATGAAAGTCCACAGAGATGGCATCTGTAGCCCTGCCCTTGTGCACTGGTGTAGTCACTCCACAGTAGAAAGCCAGCAGGTTGGTCAGACAGGACTTGCCCTTGGTGAATCTGTTCTGGCTGTCCCGAATCACCTCCCTGTTCCCCACGTGCCTTAGCACAGCTTTTAGGAGGATCTGTTCCCTGAACTTCTTGGGCACAGAGGTGAGGCTCACAGGTCAGTAGTTTCTGGGGTCCTCTTTTCCATCCCTTTTTAAAAATGGGTGCATTTTTTCCTCTTTTCCACTCACCAGGGACTTCACCTAACTGCCGTGACTTTTCAAATATCACGAAAAGTGACTTGGCAATTACATCAGCCAATTCCCTCAGGACTCTGGGATGCATGTCGTCAGGTCCCATAGTCTTATGTATGTTCAGGTTCCTCAGGAGGTCACAACATTGATCTTCTCTTATGGTGGGAAGGAGTTTGCTGCCCCAGTCCTTGCCTTGCAGTCCATCTGCTTGAGAAGTGTGGGAAGAGAGGTTGCCAGCAATGACTGAGTCAGAAGAGACAGGCTCTGGCCCTCCCTGCAGTCAGACCTGGATGGCTCCATGTTTATGTGGGAGCCCTGCCTGGGTGGCCACCTCCTTCCTGGTGCGTGCAGAGGACATAGTTCCTGCCAAGGGGACAGCACAGCTGTGCTCCCTCCTGGGGGGTGCTGACCCCTGCCTGGGCTCAGCTCTGCTGCTGCAGCGGGACCTTGCCCTCCCTGCGCTCCCAAGGTGCCCTGAACTGCCACACACCCCTGGCTGCTCCCTGGGCTGCACTGAAAGGCATGGGCGTACAGAGGGGTGCTTCTTCTGGCAATGTGTAGATCTCCTCAGCACCTCCCACAAGCTGCTCAGGTGTCTCCCACCTCAGGAAGAGCCCCCATGTGCCAGGATCTGCCACTGCTACCATATGGATCGACCTCAGAGCAGCTTCTCTTGGAGAAGTTTCTTATATCCAGATGGCATGAGGTAAGAAATACATAGATGCCACATATGGATTTCTCTGGAGGTTTCATGTGGTGATGTAAGAGCAATTTATACGTGGCCGGGCAATGAATATCTTCCATGTCTCATTGAAGATTAAGGCCTGACTAAAGACAGTGATTCATTAGTTAGATGAAAATATATATGTGGCAATTGTACTGTATACAACTAATGTAAAATATCACTGAGAAAGGGAAGGAGAAGCAGAAGACTCCTTACAGACTGATATTTTGTAGTCACTGGTTGAAGCTAGTGAACCTTTATCTTTGTCTTTTTCCCAGCTTTGTCTCATGATTCTGGAAAAGTAAGCATGTCAAGTGAACAAGGGTAAGTGTCAAATACTGTCCTTGAAAATGCCTGATACTAAAAACCACTAAATATTTTTTCTGTTTTAAGGAGTCTTGATTTCCTGGCTTAAGTCAAACAACAAGGGACAATACTACAAAAGTTTAAAGCCATTATGTTATGTCGCTAGTTTGGGGGTACAGGAAGGAAAGCGTTATTGAAAGTCAGTAACAGGCTTTCATTTAACTGGATCCAGCATATGTCTAATCCTTAAGAGACTCTGATAGCTCCCCATCTGGCCTCCCATGCTTCTCATCTGAATTCTGTTGAGTGACTTCTAGTCACTCATGCCAATTACTGGTTCCCATTTCACACTTGGCATGGGATGGGACCTAGCACCTGCCTCCAGACTAGGCAGCACAGCAGGTTGTGTGGTTTCATCCTTTAATAACTACACACACAGTGACCTTTCCTAAAGAAGATATAGGCTTTGCAGCTTATTTTGTATCAATCGAGACCTTTCTGGCATTTGAACCAGTGATCTCTGTGCAGTCAGTGCCTCTGCTTCAGCAAACTATGACTTCTCAGCCAGCGCAGAGCTCAGAAAGAGGAGGCAGAAAAGGAAGGAATTCACTTCTGACATGCTTCTTCAGTCCTTTCCACTACACCACTAAGGTGCTGGTGACACCAGATCACCTTCGTGTCCTAGTTCACATCCTGTAAGCAGCTCCATTGCTGCGGCTTTCACCTGCAGCATGGGGAATTGCTTTAGTAAACCCCGTGAAATCTGTTCTGGGGACCTTGGCTCTTCCACAGTGCTGTGCACAGAGGGAGATTTCAGGGCAAATGCTTCAGTTTTCAATGTGCTGCCAGAGCTTTCGATCCTGTGCTGCCCCCGCTTTCAATTCTATGCTGCCCCATGCACACTGTATTCTTCCCTTAAATGGTCCTGCTGGCCAGGTTAGTGCTCCACATAAAAAGACACTGGGAGTGTTTGAAAAGCCTTTCACTGCACTACACATTAGACCAGAACAGCCTCATAATAAAGTGCACAAATAGAGCTCCTCACAAACTCTGAGAAGCCCTTTACAATGTGCTCTGTGTGGATTACCACACTTGCAGCCTCACAGCCTCAGAATAATTACCACTCAAAATGGGGCGGAAATAAAGTACTCAACAATATTCGAATACCGAGTGTTCCCTGCTGGGCAGAGAAAACAGAACCAATTCAGCTTGCACCATATGGAAAATGTTAGTTCCCTGAGTGTAGGCAGCCCTTATGCAACATAGCCCACGCCACACTCATTTGTTCTATATCACCTCTCCTGCTGTAAGCCCAGGCAAACTATCAATAGCTAACTGCTCCTGCTAACAGGTACTAAAGGTGACATTTGAAGAACAGGGCAGGCTGAGAAATGGCATAGGTGCTGCCTCCAGAAGTATGAACATTTCAGATTGCTAGTTGCACCTCTGATCATTGTTAAGAGCTGAAGCACTCTAGGTTTGTGTATTTATATAAGGGTTATATAAACTAACTAAAGTTCCTGAGCCAGATATACCCTGGATGACCTCATGAAATGTGGGTCACCAGGGTGTACAGAAGGCAAGTTATGGTGAGTCATAGATCCTGCAGGGTTTAGCTATGGCAAAACAGCACAGTCTGATTAACTTTCTGTGCCAGGAGTTCTGTAGATAGATTCGACCAAAATTCCTTACATAGCTAAACAAGGAAGATCCAGGAAGAGTGCAGAGGCTGCCACAAATACAATGGCAGAATGAGGAGCCAGCTGCATTTTCAGTGCTATATTGTAGCCAGAAAAAAACTATGGAAAGCAATGTAGGGGACTCAAGCACTGAGTAGTAACAAAACCAGTAATTCTGGAGCCCTCCTTCTGTCATTCATAACACTGAGATCATCACAAAATGGGAAACGCCTCTTCATTTTTTATTTTTTTCTTAAAGAAAATAATCCGTTCTTTGTACACACTTGGGTTTTTTCTGTTTGTTTTGGTCTTGGTTGTTGGGAGTTTTTTTGATTCCTAATGGTACAGGAGCCAACACAAGAGTTCTTGTCAGGGCATTTTCACTGAGCTATCTATGAGACTTTGCATAAGGCTTTTGCTGCTTGAGACAGTGACTCTGCTCCTGCATACAGCATTGAGCAATTCTGCCATTGCGGATACACATGCCCCTTCCTCTACTTCCTTCTTGTGCTCTTAATTCTTCGATTCAAACAGAAAAGTCACACAAAACAGCAGCTTTTCTCTGCTGGCTGATGTGCTTGTTCTTCACACAAGTAGAAGGAATTCAGTCTTTTTTAGAAGAGCCTCACATTCACATGCCATCTGACAGCTTTTGAATCTTCCTCACACTGACTTTATGTAAGTTGCTGTTGGCAACACAGCATGAAAGTTTTTAATGAAGCAAAACAGGGAAAGAGATTAGTGAAATTGAATTAATGAGAATGAGTGGCATGTTCCACTTTCAGATTATTTTACCTGTAATTTCTTCAAAGACAGCATGAAATCCATCAAAGTTCTTGGATCCATCAGACTGGAAGAGGACATGGAGTGAAGATCCGGTGCTTCGGATGGGAGGTGGCCTCTCATTTCCACAGAATTTCTTTATTATTTGACTGTCCAAATTGTCCCCATCACGGATCTCCACATAGTCATACTGGCACATATAGTCAAACTCCAGGCTCAGCATGGAAAACCTTGGGGAACAAGGACAAACAATCAGACTGCTTACCTGTGCACCCTGAATACTATTTATTTGGACATTTAGGTATCTAGGGCCTACCCCGCAGTGAATCAACAAGTCCCTACCCACACGAAGACCCCTCAGTCATCTCAATTTTTGCATCATGATGCCTGGAAGCCAGTTCCACTCTATACAGTTGCTCCATGAGACCATTCAAGTGTGAGAACAGTGAAGTCTAAATTGAAGTCATGAAGTCTCTTCAGGTGCATCAGGTCCCTAACCATAATACAATGTCAGAACTTTTATCCAGTGTCAGGCACTGCAGGGGGCATATTTCTATTGGGGTTGTTTGCTAAAAACTGTTCTATTTTCCCTAAATAAAGTTCTAAGTACTGAAAGTTATAGTACCAAATAACAAGGTTCAAAAGCTATTTACATTGTGGCATTCAGAAGTCAGCAATTAGGGCTACAAGGAAAGCCTGGGGATATAACAGAAGCAGAAACAGCCAGAGAAACAGAATCAAAATACTACAGCACGTTTTGCATTAGAAAGAAAAACGGTCGTAAATCCCCAATGTGTGGCACTTGCCTGTCTTTTGAGAGCAGAAATAAGGCACAGGAATTAGTGCAGAAGGGAAATACTTAAAGCCTTTTCCCACAATGTCTGTCCTTTCCTAGCTTCGATCCAGCCACTGTGCAAGGCTTTTGTTCATTAACAGCCATGCTATATGCTGCTATTGGAATTCAGGTGGGCACAGAGCCAAAGCACCCCAGCAGAATATGAACGAGAAACAGAGGGAGCAACACCAAGTGCCTCCGGAGAATGTGCAGTGGTCAGGGGGCTGGGCTCAGCCCTGCTACAGCAGGAAAAGGAGAAGAAATGGGCCTGGGAGAGGCAATGCTGCTAACTGTTCAGCAGGATATTTTATAAATGAAACTCATTGTGTACTCAGTCTTCCTGAAGACTCCTAACACTGCAGATGTGGATTTAGGATCAGGCTATATCTCCCACATTGCCTGTTCCAGTGTGGGCCTAGTGGTTTGCAAAGACTGCATTTTCACACCAAAGAGGTGAGATGAATTTTGGATCTGCTCCTGGACCTCACAGTCTGAAGGCAAGAGAGTTCTGGAATCTATTTCCTACTCTTCTTGTCTTGAGACTCAGGCCCCCATATTAAGGAGACCCCCATGTTATGTGAAGTTACCTTTCTCTGACAACTCATGAGCTGACTTAAGAAGCCTTTTCACTCAGTCACCTTTGTTCAGGTCATATGGTTGGTTTTTGAGCATCAGGAGTATACTACCTATAGAGAAATGACTGAGCAGTTGTAGGAAGCTACACCAGTGGTGCAGAGCCCCTCATTTTTTTTAAATCATCTGATGGAATGTAGAATAATAATAATAAAAAAAAGACATCTGCTTTAAATATGCATTAGAGAGAGAATTCAACTTAGCTTTGCATAAAATGCATGAGCTGAATTCTAGTTCTGTCAGGTTTGTCAGAGACGTCCTCACAGTATCAGGTTATACACTACATTTTCAAAACATTCTTTCACTGGTGAAACATACCCCAGGGGTCTACCCTTACGGAAGTTACAGAGCAATACAAATTAACCCATTCATCTTTTTCATACTTATCAGGCTATAGTTTATCCTGACCCAATCCTAAAAATATTATCTGGTTTTCTGAGCTGGGATATTTCTTATTAAGTATGTGTGCAAGTACAGAAGGAAAATTTCTGGAATGCCCACCATGTACTGGGAGCAGTATTATTTATAGATGTAAAGGTAAACTGTGTCTTGATGTGTGTCCCTGAACAAAGAATATCAAGACATACGCATAGAGAATGAAAGAACCATACACAGAATACTGGTTTTAATTGTTTGCTTTCTCTGTTCTAAAAAATGATAAAAACAGAGTGAAAAATGTGAAAGGCGGAGGGGTTCTGACTTGCACTTTATTTAACTTGGCATAGAAGCAGATACACTGTACTGACGACATGGGATCCCGTGATTAAGACTCAGAATTGGCAGGTCAGGAAACCTGCCAAAGCTTTTAAAAACCTCTTGGCTACGGCCCAGCTGACAGGACCCTTTACAGACCGTGAGGTCTTTTGCTGTTTAACCCCAGGTACACACAATGCAATGAACCTCAGTTTCCTCACCAGTGAAAGTGTAACTATATCATAATTCTCTTGGATATTATAAAACTAAGCATGCTGATTTTGTGCTACAGGCATCAGATACACAATGGAATGCAAAGTACTGTCTTGATTTCATCAGTGTCTGCACTGTGCATACATTGGCCAACCCCTCTGAGGAAAGCTCCTAGCCAAAGCACATATTTAAAACTGCATCTCTGCTGAGGCACTAAAGAAAAGAATTGAAATTTGTGAGCTACTTCTACTGTGATATGACATCCCTGACATGGCTCAGGCTGAGGGAGCCTATACATTACAACCCAAAAAACCCCCAGGCTGGCAAAAAAAGCAGAGAAAACAAACTACCACCACAACATGGACACTATTTATCAAAACAGCTCTACTAAGCCAACCCCCAAAGGACTGCATGGCACAGCTTAAAGCAAGGGAAGATTTATCTGTGCTCCTGGGAGTTTTACTCTTCCTGCCTTATGTAAGCAATGACAACCACTTTTCTGGCCTTCTGTATTATGCTGTCCCCATCCCTGCCCTTGCAAGCCAGGGTGGCAGCAAACAGGATTTGTGCACAGAGAAAATGAGGAAAGGAGTTCTTTTGTTGGCAGTTGTGCTGATTCAGCACAGTGTCTGCTGTGCATTACAGCTCTAAGCAGTTACCACCCACAGAGGGGATCAGCACGTTTGTATGAAAATACAGTGAAAGAAACATGGATGGCAGACCCAGGAGGCAGGCTCTGGCGGCTAGCTTAGGTGAACCTGCCCTCCTGTGCAGGAATAGCCTAAAGGTGAAGTTTTAGGTTAAATGTACATGTTTTCCACAATATCTAACTGCTGAAGTACCTCAATGGATAGCTCTGAGGTGGTGCACCTTGAAGACCTCAGCTGACTCAGAACACACTACAGGGTTACCTTCAGTGAGGACCTCCTGTTCCATCTTTGCCATGAAGGTTTCCTCTATGCCTCCTGCAGGACCTGCAGTGTGGCAGGGTTAAGTGTGGATATTCAGGAGAGTTCCTAGGAGTGCTGTCTCATCTGCTGAGATTTTTACGCATTCAGACATTAGGCTCATCATCAGGCTAGGCAAAGGGCTTTAGGCTTCTCCAACATTACCCAGCTCAGATAAATTAGATGCTGACAATGGAAGTTTGGTAGTTCAGGCTTCCCTCTTGGAGACTTTCACAGTTGGAATGTAACATCATGTCACATCAAGGTGATACCTAGTATTATGTTTGTTTGATTGCAGAAAGGATGGACATGGGGAGGAAGAGAAAGGCGCTCTTGTGTTAAAGCTTTGCATCTTCTGCAACAGTAAAGTTGAAGAGTGAACTGTGAAGCACACTGTGAACTGCATGGATCTCGTGTGACACTTACACCTTCCTAGAGCGTGTGGGTGGCCCTCAGGGTCTAGAATGGAAGTCTGATTTCTCCAAAGAGTTAGTACATCTGTTAACTTTACAGCACTCCCCATTCTACTGCTTTGAAAACAGATTAGAGTCTCCTTAGTGCAGCAACAGCAAGTTCTGCTCTTCGATACAGTGTCCTTTGTCAAAATAACCTCTCGCCCCTTTCTTGCACCTTGTGCCTGTTGCTATCTGGCTGTTAACACTCTACCCAGAGATGGGTGCATTCAATAGTTACGTGCATGCACAGGATCCATTTCCACTCTCACACCCACCCCCACAACAGTGAAGTCAGGGTGACACCTGTAGCTCCTGAAGCACTTTTTAAGCCTCACAATTGACAAAGCCTTGTTTAGAAATGTAAAAAATACTACCTCCCTGAGCTTGTGCTGTGGAAATCATACACCTCACCAACAATATCTCTTAAAAACAAGGCAGGTACAACACATGTGCACTGAGACTCATGCAAAGTTATGTCATGGGAACACAAAACTCTTCCTCATAGCATTGCTCCTGTGTCTTCTACACAATGCTATCCAGGCAATAATTGCTCATAACTACACAATAGGCTTGCATTTGCAGGTCTGAAAAAAAAGTGCATTAGTGTGGAAAAACCACAAGCTCTTCTATTCAACTGATTTGTTGTTCTTCCTCTCATTAAGTTTGTCTTCAAACATATAGGAACATATTTATACTGTTTAAACATATTTTAACTGTTTGTGTATCTAGCATAGTTCTTCCGCCTGGGCTCCAAAGTCGGTGAAATATTGATGTGAAGAGTTTAGCTGTTCTTTTTATTATATTAGCTAGTGTGTTTCAAATACATCCCCTGCCAAACTTCCTGCTGCATGTGTGAGCACCCTGCTGCACACATGTGAAAACATTATTAATTACCCCAACAAGAGGCTCTCCTGCACTAGGCAGGAACTGTGAGCTTGAGTCATTAGGGGTGGGTTAACAGGTCTAAGCATACACAGGTCAGAAGAGCGATGACAGGACAATAGGACACAGGCTGAATGAGTGGAAATCTAGGCTAGATACTAGGAAAAAATTAATCACAGAAAGAGTGATGGGGCATTGGAATGAGCTGCTAAGGGAGGTGGTGGAGTCACCATCCCTGGAGGTGTTTAAAAAAAGACTGGATGTGGTACTGAGTGCCATGGTTTAGTTGATAAGGTGGTGTTAGGTCATAGGCTGGACTTGATATTCTCAAAGGTCTTTTCCAACCTAGTTAATTATGTGATTCTGTGATTCTGTGACTTGCAGGAGAACCAATCACATCCTCCAGGCATAGGAACAGTGAGAGGAATAACTGAGACTGATAGAAGACAGGGTTCGTGAAATGAGTGAAAAAAAAGTAAGAGAGGGAAAATGTAGGCTAAATGCAAGGCAGGACCCATGGGCAACTCTCTCCTTGCATGACACATCATATTAAAATGTTCCTAGTTCAGCCTGGTACAGTCTTCAGAAAATATTGGGTGCTTTGCTGTCAAGCTCTTGAAAAGACCTCTAAAGAGACACATTTTTCCCAATGCCTTAGAAATTCTCCTTAGTATCCAGCTGTCCTAAATGGGAATTGAAAACACAGCACTGATTTGTCCAGAGCCTGCCCATCACAAGCCAGACCACGGGAAAAAGCTGTGGTACCAAATAACCAAATAAAGTGGTTGCTATACCTTCACTGCCCCAGGGCTCACAGCTGCTGACCCTCATTGACTCTTGGTTAGCCACATGCCTCAATGTCCACCTGAGGTCAGTGCTGGCTAAAAGTCAGTAGGACCCACCTTAATTCAATGTTAAATCCAGCTTGAACATGGATAGTCCATTCACATCGTGCATTCAGCGGGTAACCCTCCAGCAAAATCTGACCTCTAGAAGCCCGAAGAACCTGCCCGCACCCTGGGGAGCAAAAGAAGAAAAAAAACAGTGTGAAGGACCTGCAAGAGACATTTGAAGAACGTACATGTAGAAACAACAGCAGAATGAGAAGACAGAATGGCTTAGGAAGATACACTCTTTCTTAGAAGGCAGTGTATAAAATATTGGGACAGCCACAATGGTTGTAAAGACTTACGACTATATTGGAGTATTGTCTAGGCTAAAGTACCACTGGTAGGAAAGCTGTAGTTGATTGACTCTCCCTGGTTTGCAGTGTAGCCCCATGAAACCAGTGTAGCCCCATGAAACCATTTCTTGCAGCTTTCCTATTAATTAGCCCACCCACTCACCTGGCTGATGCTCTAGCTCAGAACAGTTTTGATGGAGCCCATGTTGACATTTGCAACCAGTGAAGCTGAGGAAGCTGGTGGGAAAGTGACAAAACTACAATGAACACTTGAATTAGCTCAAGTGAGCAAAAGAATGAGAGAAAAATCTGTTGCACCCGTCATCATGGCTTCTAGTCCTCCCTAAGGAGACTCTGGGAGGAAAAACAGCTGATGTATTCCTAGAGGACACGTTTGTCCTCAGGATTCACTACATCATCCTTGCATGTTAATGCCACCATGCCAATGAAGATATATAAACATCACAGCTCCTCTGTCATCACTGTGACACTGATGACTCAGTGTGACACATATAGAATATACAGCCCTTAACCCTTCTTTCAGGTTCATTCTTATCCTTCCTCTAGTCTTGTTCCACTCTGCCTCTGCTGCTCTCAGTTTTTCACCATACTGTGGAATGTACTTCAGCGCCCAGCACCAACAGGATAAGATGAAGTGCTCCAGTGATTTGTGCCCAATCTAAGAAAACCATCAGAGGACAATGAGCTGAACAAACAGCAGACAAGGTCACACAGGGGAAGCAATATCTTTTCATGACAATCCTGCAGCTGTCCCTAGGCATCTGTCCAGGGATAGTTACCCTAATTCCTCATCTTGAATGCTGAACATTTTTAGCCCAGAGAGTTCTCTCACCTTCGGCAACCTCTCCCTTTTCCCCAACTACAAAATATGGCTAATGATATTTTCCTCTGTGGAAGATGAAAAGTTGCTTAGTGATTTTTGCAGAGCTTACTGTGATCTGTACATGCAAGTCCTAGCAAAATGCACAGTTAAATCGCTATGTACCAGACAGAGCTAATTTCTCAGTTTCTACTTTCCTGACTACATCTTTCTGCGTGGAGTCTTGCACATGGCTATGTCCCCTGGTAAGCCTTCTGTTGCTTTGCTGGAGTATGAGGCTGTATCTGTAAGCCAAAAATTGCAATTCAGTCTAACAGCGTCACCTAATCAGGAGAACCTACATACCTACATAAGTAAAAAATCAAATGACCCAAAAGGCCTCCACAGCAATTCTTGCACTTCTTTTTACCTCTTTAGCCCAACAGAAAGCTCTGCTGCTTCCATCTGTTTCCCTAGAGAAACCCTAAGCTTTTAACCAGTAACCCAGGATGAATGTTTCCTACTGAAACAGCAGGCTTTAACACTCGCCTCGGGGCCCTTCCTTCCCTAGGGAGAAAGGGTGACAGTGACCTGATTTGGTGAAGTACCGAGCATCTGTGGTTCCCATTGATCATAGTGTCTGGAAATCAATCCTGCTGCATCTGGTCTATGGGGAAACATGAAGACTGCAGGTCAATTCCTCCTCTTTCTTCTTAAGAAAGTGTTGCTCAAATGAAATACCCTTTGTTCATTTACCCTCGGTTACCCTTAATTAAGCAGGACCCAAGGAAACAGAAATCCTGCTCAGAAGAGTTCCTCAAAAGTGTTTCATCCTCTTCTGAGGCTTGCTCAGTTCCCTCTGTAAAAGGCAAGGATTAATGAGTGTGCCCAGCAACCACATTAGGATTCAACGAGTACAGCAGGATCTGCTGTGGTGAAAATGATAATGCTCCTTCCCACAGCAAGAAACAGGCCCTTGTGCTGCCATTGGCTCCTGCCTCAAAAACAACCTGAGACAAAGCTGCTAGAAATCTTCAGAGGATTTGACAGGGGGCTTGGACCACCTCAAAGAAAGTTTCCCTTTCGTCCTGAAGGGCTTTTGAGTTTTCGATGCCGTTAACAAAGGAAAGCCAAAGAACTGGTGCAAAGAGATACTTGTATGCATGGCATACTAAACACGCTTCTCTGTTTGCCGTGGTACAGCCTGCACTCTCTGAACACTGGCGCCGAGGAAGTAGGTTTGGCCAGCAAAGCAGGTGGTCCAGAGACTAAAGAGGAGCCATTCAGTGACCCTCTCCAAAAGAACGTTCTCAGGTTTGCTCCCACCCGTCTCTGCACGAAGCACCTTTGCGATCACATCGAATCTGTGCTCTTAAATCTCCAGCCCTTCTAGTAGAAGTTAGGCTGACTCCCCAGACCAACAGTTCAATCATATGTTGATCAAAAGGAGTCTTTTCTTTTCCTATTCTAAATCTCCGGGAGACCTGGAAAGCTCTCAAAAATAATTTACATCATAAACACAAATGCTGGCAAATTCTGCCTCATTTACAAAAAAATAAACCACTTTGGCAGAGTATCAACATCCTTGTTCCGTTCCTGTTCCTGAAAAAAGGCAGCTTTCAGAGCCACAGTAAGATTTCCTCCAAGGCTTGTTACTAACAGAGAATAAAAAAATTCAGGAGACCTCTGAGTTGTAGCCCACAGAGACCTGTGGGTCGATGGAGGGAGAGGTCCTGAGATGACCTCTGGTAAGAACTCATTATCTTCTGTTTGAGTGCTGCATCTTAGATGTGAGGCTCCTTCAAAGGTCAAGATGACTGAACAGAGGAGAAAGACAGTAGAAAAGTTACTGCTATTCAGAAACAGGCTGATATGGGAAGGCAGCTGTCACTTGTCACAACTTGCTGCTTCCTGTTGTTTGTTGGTCACCAATATTATGTGAGACGCTGATGTTCACAAAGTTTCAGAAACTACAAATACTGTTGTCTGGCACAGGGTCCACATTTGAACAGCAGCGCTGAGGACAGATGTTAGAAAACACCACTTTCTCCCCTGCTTTGATGGAGCATGTGCCTTAAAGTGACATTAAAACTGGGGGTTTGCAGAAACTGTTGGAGTGTGGGGTACAGAGGAAAGGGTTCTGCAGGGTTGGTTTTCCTCCGATGGTGCCTGATGTTCCTTTTAGGTCATGATAATTCAATCCAGTAGAAGTCCCATTAGGAAATGTCCTAGCAACCCAATTAAATCTAGTCAGCGTGTTTATTTCCTAATAACACTCCTTTGGCCTAGCCTATATAGTTTCTCTTTTTACCAAATGATCTGGTGTCCTTTGGTGGGTTTTTAGCCATGCCCATGCTTCCAGCTATGCCAAGGGATACTAAAGCTGGACAGACCCACGGGCTATCGCACGGTGCTTCTTCCTTGCCACGGCCCTCCATCATCACTACTTTTGCTGGCAATTCCCACAAATCTCTCCCGGGGGCTCACCCTGCACTGGGGAGTGCACTGAGCGCCTTGAGGGCTGCCCCGGGGCCAGGTCTCATTGCTCTCCCCGAGGTACCCAGACGCTGCCGTACAGTATTAAACAGGCACTGCTCCTGCCCGCAGGATCCTCCGCATCCCCGGCGCTCCCTCCTGGCGCCCATCCCGCGGGATGACCGGGGCCTCACGGCGCGGCCTCCTGCGGGGTGCCCGGCCGCCACCTACCGCCCGTGAGGCGCGCTGCCGGCGGGGCCGCGGGCGGCCGGGGCAGGGCCGGGAGATGCGGTGCCCGCCGGGCCGGGCCCGCTGTGCCCGGGGGGCCGCCTCAGCACGGCCCGGCAGCGCAGGGATGCGGCGGGAGCGCTGCTCGCCCTCCCGGTCGGGCCCGGCGCTGAAGCCGCAGCACCGCGGCAGCGCCCGCCGGCCCCACGAGAGGGAGACAGAGCCCGGCGCTCCCTCCGCGCCGCCGGGAGCTGGGAGGTGGGAGCTGGGAGCTGCCGCCCGCCCGCGCCTCCCGCTGCCCCAGGGGCCGCGCCGTGCCCCGGCAGCTCTGGCACCGGCAGTGTAGGACCAAGTAGGCGGATTACATCCCGCCATTGCCGTGGTGGCGCTTGTTTGTAATTCTGGGATTTATCGGCCCTCTGCCGCTGGCGAGGCACCCAGGGCTGGCTGCAGTTCCAGCTGCGATGCCGTGTGCAGGTACCAAAGAGAGATGCCCCCTCCTGTGCTCTCCCAGCTGTGATGTGTTAGCACACCCACGGTTCCAGCAGCCAGAGCCTGCTGGCATTCAAAGGTTTCTTGCTGGCCACCGTCCAGACCCAAAACCACATCGCTGTGAGCCCGCAGTCCAGCACCCATCATGGCTATAGGCTGCTTTCCAGACATGCAGCCTCTGCATGCCTGACCCTACCATCAGGGCCAAAATTGGGATAGCTGTGAGAGCCACAAAAGGGGAGCTCAGGACGTGCTGGAGTCACAACTATCCTCCGTGTCCCCACTTTAAGAGTGGAAGGTACAATATCTGACCTTCCTGTCCTACCTCTCAAGTACCATAGAACCAGGTGATAGAGACCACAGTCTCAGTGTCATGCTGCTTCCCTTAAAAGAGCCAGTAGTAAGAAAAACACTGTAACACGAAGCTGTCCAAAATTTCAGTACCGCAAAAAAGTCCAAATAGACCTCTGTGTGAAGGTGTATTTGCTTCAACACAAGTAGGAGCAATAGACTGAAATATACTGTAGGCAACCGATATACTCAGGCAGATGGAGGAAAAATTAGATGAGCTAATGACTCTTTTTTGGCTCTGCTTTTAAAGAAAATTCCAGGGAAGCTGTAGCATTGACCTAGAGCAAATGGGACTTTAAAGTGCTCTCAGAAATTACTCTGTAAATGGCAAGGCACTCGGTTTATCAACTTCCAAAGCCTTAAGGCTGAGTTAGCTCTGTTGCTGAAGCATGTTGATTCCCCACATTCTGCTGTTTGAAGCAATGATTTTATTTTATATGCTTTCACCTCCTGAATGGTCATGGGCAATGTTGTGAAAGCAAGTTAAATTGTTGCTTTAAAATCAATGACTAACAGGACACAAGCCTAAGGTATGTAGCACAATGGACAGAACAGAGTAGGGAAAGCAGACTCTGCTTTCATCCCTTCCAGATAAATGTGAGCAAAGAGACAGTCAATAAAAATTGAAAGAGATCTACACCTTCACTGGCGGGAAATTGGTAAAGGAAATACCAGTCTTAAACACTATACAATTAGCTGATGGAATTCATTATTGAAAGACAGAATTGGGATTAACAATTTAACAAATCTAAAAAGCAGGAGCTTTTGTACATTGTCAGGAACAAAACCTTTAGATATTGCTACCAGGGCCTGAAACACTCATGGTCATGATGGAGTCAGAAGTTGCAAGACAGTGTTTTCTAGAGGTGCCTTGGAGTGTGTTGAAGATGGGTGACAGAGGGAGGAAACACTGGGACTTCCTTGGGGCTGGCAGGGGTTGAAGGAGGATAGAGGGTAAGCTCTTTGATAAAGCTGTTGCCCTTGTAAATGTTTATTCTTATGCTCTGGGGCTATGATGAAATGCGTCCAAGAAATGCAGATTACAGAAGATTTCCGGAGTCATGGTAGTTAAAGTTTTAAAATAAACCAAACCAAAACAGACATTTAGTAGGGTTCTAACCCACCATGACATGGGGCCCAGTCCAATTCCTCTCAGACAAGCACTGGGAGAGAAGTTTTCCTAATTGTAGATCTGCTTACTGCAGTGGTTGTGTTTGCCTTCTCCTGCTCATGCCCTTTGCAAGAGTCACTGTACAGGAATAGCTGGAAAGGCACAGCATGGCCCTGGCTCTGTCCCACCACTCCCTGCCCCTGACATCCCTCCCTGCCCATGCAGGACACTTACTCATGCAGTCCCCTCCATACCAGCCAGCTCTGCACTCTGCACAGTACATTCCCTTGATGTAGAAGTCGTCAAGTGTCCCTCCCCAGGAGCCATTGCGACAGGACTTGCAGTTCTCAAAGATGGTGCAGCCTAAAAAGAGAGCCGCTGTGTTAGATAAAAGCCGAGGTGCATTGTCGTGCAGGAAGAGGAGCAGCGTCTCTGTCTTTTCCACAGAAGATGCCAATGACGCTAACGACTGCTGTGGTGCTGACAGCTTCCCCGCTGGAACCATACCCAACCTCCACGCCCTAGGCAGCTCAGACGCTGAGATTTGGAACCAAACTCCCGGTCTGGCTTGCCCAAACCTCTAAATCTCATTGCTCCAACTGTAAACACCTCTCTCAGGAGTCTGAATGTGCGTGCTGGTGCCACTTGGGCCCAGCCCAAATGATTCTGAGGACTTCTAAACTGGTCCTAGCTCCTCCTGCTCTCTTCTCCTCTCACCTTTCACTTTTCCTTTTCCTTCTTACTAGTGGGACTTCCAAGTTGTCTCTGCTTTCTTGCTTTGGGGATGCAAATCATCCCAGAGCACCACCAAAACACTCCTGGTGTGAAGCCAGCCATTGTGTCACCCTTTGGCAACTCCCAAGCCTGCCAAAGACATCCTGAGGACAACACTACTGGTAGGAAGTGTGTTATTTCTTTCTGGGTAGTGATGTTACCTGCCTTGGGGGAACCTTGCCAAGTGTCTTGCTGCTGTCAGCAGCAGAATGGCAGATGATGTTCCTGAGGAAAGGCAGGACAATCCCATGCCTCAGTGAGATGTGCCAGTTCACTACTGCCCTGCTTGGCATCTGCCATGATGCCATGGCCAAAGATTTGGTGTGAACACAGTACAGCCATAAACATACCTGGGTGGATTAAACAGGAGTCACACTCGTTCTCCTCGTTCCTGCAGCAGGGAATGGTGTAGCCCACTCTTTCTTTCTGTCCTGGGCAGACACACTCGATTTGGTCATATTCGCAGCATTCCCGACACATGATATTCCACTCAGCTCCTGGGCAGTTTTCATTGATCACTGTGTACTCTGCAGAGAATGGAGAGGAGGACACACAGAAATAATCCATTATCTGATGAGGACTGGCAGGATCTATTATCCAGTGATTTGTCAGGTCATGGATGGCATGAGGCTGGCCAAGGTCTTCAGCCCAGGAAAACCCAAACTAAGTGGTAACACGTGCCTGAAATGCCAGCGTGGTTTGCGTGTCTAAAGAACACGCAGGAGTTTTGCAGTGCCAGCCAGAGGAAGCAGACCAGAGGGAAGGAATATGTTCACTTTCTCTGCAAGGCCTTCCCACTTCTGTGGGGAGAAAAACAGCTTTAAAAAACCACAAAGGATGATGTCACATGAGAAATTTTCTTCAGTTTGCAGGACTGATTTACAGCATCATATATAGTATAGATTATTTAAACTATGATAGCATGTTTTGGTTGTATTTCTGCTTGTGAATTTGCTATTCTTGAAAACTAGGGGGCCCACCAGGAAAGGCCACTTTTAAAGCCGGATTTTAGCTGGTTTCACTCTCTATTTTCACCCAGAAGCACATGTTGTTACATTTGACTTCACTGCCAAAGGAAACAAGATTTTTTGTTATTTTTAAAGGTTCATTTTGCCTGGCATTTCTAATATGGTAACATCTTTCTATTATTTAGCATAACCTCATATGATATTTAAGCTATGCTGGAAGTACCCTTTTAAGAAACAACCTCAAACTGTGACTCAGGCCTGCCACAATAAGTGCAGATCCTGTCTTTCCCCACCAGTGTGCTGTCTAAATTCTACAAAGAGAGATCTAAGGAGTGCACAGTGCTGTCAGCGTGCCTTCTAACCAGCTGACAGCCCTGATGACTGCTTTCATGTAGTTTGATAGTAAAAAGAGAGAGCAGACTAGAAAGATGAGACATGAGGGAAACTTAATGAGATTAGCTCTTTTTTCCCCTTCTATCCCCCCCCTTTTTTTTTTTTTTCCTTTCTTTTTTTTCCTTTGTGCTTAGGTAACAACCTTTTTCATTGTGTATTAAACTCTGAGTAACAGGGTTGCCTTGTCATGAAACAAGCCATACATCTCTAAGGTGGAGCACTCCCATCCATGCCTGTACCTGGCTCCCTTCTCACACAACTGTTTTTTGTTTCGTTGTTGCTGATAACCTAATTACTGTGCCTGCTGGAGCTCCCTGCCACTGAGCCTTGCTGCTCTGTCTCACTTGACTCTCCATGACCTCATGAAGTCTGGTTCCCGGAAGCTTATCTTCTCCCCTAATTATTTTTACTGACTCCATGAAAAAGGACCACCAAACTGTTTCTTCTTTTTTTTTTTTTTCCCCCTTTGGCTGGGTAATGAAATGCAGCCCTTTGTGCTCCTCAGAACGGAGCCTTTCCCTTGTGCCTGGTGTACCGACCAGGGAGAGCCCGCTGCTGCTCTAAGTTTAGGAATGAGGCTGCTGTTTGTGCTGAAACCTTTCCATCCCCCCTCTCTGCCCCTATAATCATTCCAAAAAGAAAAAGCTGCTTCTGTCATTCAATAAGGTTCTATAATTTTTTATTCCAGTAGTGGAATCTTGCATCAAAATAACCTTAGTGTTCAGCAGTTATAGACCCTTTTGTCTGTAGATCTTGACAAGCTTTACAAAGTCCTCTTTCCAGACAGGAAAATGAAGCACAAGGGAGGTGAAGTGACTTTGCTCAAGGTCCCAGGGAAAAACAATAGCAGAGTCAGGAATTAAACTCATGCCTTGTAATTCCCAGAATGGCAGTCAATCAACCTGGCCAAGCTGGGACTTCTTAACCTATGGCTATTATTCTGTTTTAATTAAGCCTTTTATCTATGAATTGTATCTGATTCAGGTTCCAGAGAAAATTAATTACACACATCTAATTATCTCAGTAGAACTGACACTCAGTTTGGTACATCTCACCGTACAAGACAGACAATAGCTGTATCTCTGGTGTATGGGGTGGGGGTCTCACTCCTTGCTGAAGCAATACTCTCCCAAGTCTGACTAATAAATAACTACCCAACACTCAGAGCTTTTGTAAGGCTTCCTTCAAATTCTCATCTTTTCTAACTCAAGATAGAAATCTAATTTATCTCAATATTGCTAAAGCTTATTAATAAGGTGGTTATATTATCCAAGAGAAATTTCTGTCTGTAAAATGATCCAAATATTCACAGGCAAAGTTACATTGGGGTGAGAAAGGAATGTCTCCATCCTTGCAGGAACTCAAACCCTGGCAAGAGAAGGCTGTGAGCAACACAACTTGCAAGTTAGCACCAAGAGATGTGCTGAATCATGTGACCTCCAGAGGTCCCTTTCAACCTAAATTACTCTATTCTTCCCTAAAATATTGCACGTGTTTGTATGTGTGTAGAGTGTGAATGTGGGCATATGCATATTTATTTTTATGCGTAGAGCTTGAGTACACAACAGAGCCAGAAAGCAGAGGCCACACTTATTCTTGGTGGATCAAATGTGTGTATTTGTAGAATAAATTGACCTTGAGGTAATAGTTAATGTTTGACCTTGAGGTAATATTTAATGTTAAGAAGGAAGCAGCAGATCTCTTAAGGAATTGTAAAAATATACTTGCTGCTATCTAGAAACGCTGCTTGCTCACTTCTTGCCTTTGTCTCAACTTAGACAATGAAAATAAACTGTCTTTTGATTTATTGACAATTTAATTCCCTTTCAGGTTCTCGGTTTCTGCAGTTTGGGCAATTTATATAGCCTTGAAAAGGAAATATGTGGATTTGAAATTTTTTTCCTTCACAGAACTCAAGGAATCTTATGTTGAGGTTCTGTAGAAGCTATTCTTTAAAGAAATTCGATTGAAGACTTTATGTGCCCCTTTAATAATGGCAGGATCCCTTTTATTTTGTCTCTGGGCTACCAAAAAAAAAGGCGAATAAAACCTTTGCCTCCGAAGTTTAAGAGGGATATGCACAGAACCACTTATGTGTGTAATCAATGTTTGTTTGTGTGGCTGAGCTCAGCATGTGCTCCAGGGAGGCAGAGGCATAACCCTGCTCCCACTTGTGTGTTTGGGGATGGGTAACCATTGGCAGCTCCCCCACACACACTTGGCCATTATTACCCGAAAACACAAGAGAATGAGGCAGAGAAAAGTGGGGGAAGATTTATTGACTGAGTAAAATACTGAAAGCGAGGCCTCAGCCAGCTGTGGCAGAGATAATTGTGGGGTGTTTTGTGAGCTTTACTTTGATAATCTTCCAAAACAGGCAGTCTGGCTTGCAGGCAGTGACTGTGTCTTTGATTTTGGGACAAGCTGGAAGAAGCTGCTTGACAACCCATGCAAAATATTTAGCTGCAAAGAACAAACAAGACTCTGGACAGGCAAATAAACAGTGGGTTAATTTATGAGATTTTAATGATGGAAGAAAAGCCCATTAAATCCAGGCATAAACAGCTCACATGGAAGCAGCTCAAGACCATGGAAACCAAGCAAGAAATGCCTATGTTGGGAAAGCACGCAAACGTCCAGGGCGTGTGCTGGAGGGAAGACTTGCTTGGCTCAGGAGCTTGGCATAGCCCAGCACAACACTTCACCTGATGCTTTGGGTCCAGCCTGAGGAGCACTGTGAGGTGGGAGATGAACATTTTCAGGTTCAGATGGCAATACTTTCATGCTTGCCATTGACATCCACACCTAGCAAGACCTCCTGATCCCTACAGCTCATGTCAGATCCTAGAGGCTGTCAGTGATGGATTTTGTAGGACAGCAGTGGGAGGCGATGCTCCCAGACAATGTCCTCCTTGTTGGCAGTGTCAGTCCAACAACAATTCACCTCGGTGATGCTGCTGCCTCCTCTCATCCCCAGGGCTGAGATCAGGCTTAAAGCTTTGGTGATTCAGGAACAGATTTACAAGCACATTGCTGCCTCAGGGGTGGGTCAGGCAGCTCATCCTGGTAAAATGTCAGCTTCAGCTGACTAATCTTTTGCCATAGTGAATTTGTACATCATAGATACCTCATAAGATAGAAAGGGATTTCTGCTCCAAAGATCTGAGAGCTGGGAAAACTGTATAGCTAAGAACTAAGGTGAATTGAAGCAAGCCCAATTATACCAATTATCTCTTGTGTCTTCCACTTCTTTGGAAGAATGAGGATTTTTTTAGAGTACAGTCACTTTGAGATGGTATAAGCCTGTGCTGCTGCTGAGATGAAATATTTTTTCTCCCTCCTCTCCCTGACTTCCCATTCCCACTCCCTGTATTTGTGCTGGCAGTAGCTGCTATGTGGAGGGATCAGACAACTTATTGAGAAGAAAACCAGTTTGCCATCTCTGTCCTTGGGGACACCTTCCTATCCCACAATTCTGTTCTGTTATCCTGCAAAGGTTCTCCTTCCATGCCTCAATTTATCCATCAGTACATTGGTAAACACTACTTAAGCTCAAAGAAAAATTATTTCAAATTGCTTTGAAAAGTGCCATTTGCAGTAACAGTGCACTGTGAGTAAGAGGAGATACAAACAGATACATTGCTAGAATTTGAGTCCATAGAGGATGACTTTTTCAAAGTGATTATTTAACCAGTTCATGTTCCACAGATGAGAACATGCTCCTTTGTATTTTATTTCATCTAAATTTTTCAGTGTGCTGCTCAACAACAACTACTGTCTTCTGCCGAAGAAACAAGCAGTTGAATTTGAAGGAGCAATTTCTTAAGGCTGTTAGTAGGGAATGTTTGGCCATGTAATAGTTCTGAAAGGAAGCTTTGCCATTAAAGAAAAAACAGCTTCAACAGAGACGAAAGCTCGTAGCAGCTTACACTTTTTTTAGGTCCATCTCATTTTTCTGCTCCTTTCTCACTTGGCTCTACTGCCATTGTACGGATATGCAAGCTGGGCCTCACCCCACAGGGATCAGGTGTGTGGACATTAACAACAGGAAACGCTCTGAGCACAACGCTGGCTGAAACTGTGGCTCCATTGTGATGAACAGTAAAATTCTCCACTTGACTTCAGTAAAGCCAAGAGGAAGAGACCTTGGAAGGGAAGAGGGATGTTCCCTTTAAGAGACTTTTACTGGGGCTCTTGGAACATGATGTGCCCCAAACCGTTAATAATATAGGAAAGTGTGGGTCTTTATTGTTAACCTTTTTGCCTTAGATAAACAAACTACAGCGCAAATTATGTCTATTTGTCTATTTGATGTGTTAAGAGGATGAAAGGGATAATGCGGTCTCTAAAACCACTTGCTTGTCTTTAGAAATTATGTACCTATTACTCTTTTCAGCAGCTGGGCTAATTAAAAGAGGAGCTAAAATACATCCCTGTTTTAGTTTTACTCATTGTGCTTACTTTATGGTCACAGACCTTTGCTGAATAATTAGACTGCTGCTTCCACGGAGTCAGTTAGCATCCTTTTCTGCCAGTAGTGTGTGCTTTCACACAGTGGCAAGTGGGGAGAGGCAGAAAGAAAAGATTTCGATGAAAAAAAAAAATAAAAGCCAGTGGGAGAACACAGGAAGAAATCTACAATACTAAGTGGAATCTATCCACTTAATAAATGCACACTAATTCGACTGTCTTTTTTAAATACTCCCCTCCTTTAGTTTCTTCTCTGTATTTATGACCTGGAATTTGTGATCTTATTATTGGCACTGTGGCCTTGTGGCTTCGTCTGAGAAAAGCTGTGACAGGAAGAAATAGCCAGGCTAAGGCTAAAACTGAGAGGTTGCCACATTACCCTTCAGGCTTTGATTCTTGCTGGGACTGAGGATCTTATTCTGGCCAGAAAAATTGTACTAGTATGACCGTGAAGAGATTTTGTTTTCTCTGTGATGCGAGACAAGGAACAGGAACAGGTAATGAGTGTAGAACTTTTGAGTTAGTGACAGCATCGATGAGATTAGACTTCTGCAATAGCGGAGAGTGTTTGGAAATCTGCGGAGAAGCAGCAGCTGCAGTATTGAAATTCATGACCACATAACATGAGAATGTGCTCGTGTCCTAAACGTAGAGGAGTGGTGCTGGACCTGTCTTGAGGGCTTGCCTCTTGTAATGGTGTGAGACCTGCAATATGTTGACAACTTACTTGCAGTTAATGTTGCCCAGATAGAAATAGTCCATGCAGACAGCAGCAACCCTCCTCAAATTTCAGTCCTTACAGCTCCCCTGGAGTGTGTAGTCCAGCCCTAACCAAGGGCTGAAGATGCCCTCAGTCTGCCGGGCTTCTGTCCCTGCTAATGGCTTGCCTCCCTGCCCTGCGTCCTTCCTTCCAGTTTGCCCCTCACCATGTCCCTGGTCTTGCAGGAGGGAGAGGGGCATCCACATGCCCAAGGCAGGTCCTGCTGCTGACATCTGCATCATCCTGTGGTGGTGAGGGGTCCTTCAGGGCTGGTGGAGAGAAAAATCCTGGGCACTGGCAGGCTTGCAGGGACGCCTGGGAGCTACTGGAAGAGGCCTCAGGGTCAAAAGCAACTAACCCCAGCTTTTTTTCCAAAACAAAAAGCAAGTCCCTTTCCCTTTGTCCATACTAGGAACCTAAACACGTGAACTGAAGTAACCCATTTGCTAAGATTGAATGCATCTGGATGTGTCTGAGTGCATCTGGCCTTCACTTCTCTAGACAGAGGCTGGAGGGGGATGGGAAAGAGAGGTTGGGAAGGGTTTAGATAGGCAGAAACACACAAAAACACACATATATTTTTAAGGAAACATGAGTCACTCGTACTCCAAGTTTATTCCAAAAAATAAATTCCCTGACCGCCCTGACTCCTGCCCCCAGCTCTCGAGGCAGGCCCTGTGCAACTGGGTGTGATAAATATGGACAAAAATTGGATACATCTGCGAGGAGGAGACAAAATGCTATTTTCCAACCTGCCCTGACATGTTAAGGCCACTGCACTTCTGAGTTGCTCTCCTGTCTCTGAGAGCCCTCCTGCTGTGGCTGGAGGGGAGCTCCTGGCCCCCTCATGCTGCCAGCTGAGTGCTGGCCAAGTGCCACCAGCTGCTGCACCACCAGCAGCAGGGCAGGGGAGGCATGGCGAGGAGGGGCGAGGGAATGGCTCACATCGATGTGTCCCACAGGCTCTTCTCACACTGCCCCTGGTGCGTGAGGAGAGGGTGTTGGGGCAATCAGCACCCTGCCTCCAAAGCTCACAGCCCCACAGCCCTTGTGTCCCACTGCCCATTGTTGTCCTTCCTCCTGCCTCCCTTTGTCACTGCTGCTGAGGGGACTAGGTGCTGGATTACTCTGCAGACCAGATTCTTGCCATGAGAGAGATGTGCTGCCCCTGCAGCAGGAGGGGTTTATGCCCACCCAGCTGCCTGACAGCCACAGCCTGTGCCCAGGGATGCTGTGTCTCTGACAGGGCTAGTTCTGTGCCACTCCAGCACATGCCATGGAGCCACCTCGCTTGGCCAGTGTGCAAGGTGGCACGTGTCTGAGGGACAGGCCACTGCAGGGACAAGTCAGTGCATGTGGCCCAGAGGTGGGGAGAAGCTCTCTGTGCTTGTGACCCAGGGGGAGCTTTGGCAGGAGGCCAGCCTCCCAGGACAGCTGCAGGTGCTGGTGGCCTGCCTGGTGGGCACAACCCTGGTCATCAGCTGTTCCCTGTGTCCTGAGGGGTCAGCAGGGGAGGGCATTGCAGAGGCAGACCCTCTGCCGCGGCCCCTCGTGAGGGGGGCTCTGAAGCACCACCCTTGACACCAATTCTTTAGAGTCATTGAGATCCGAGTGCCTGCTGATGTGACAGCTCCCCTGTAAGAGGAGTCAGCAGTGCCGAAATATGCAGCAGCTTCAAGGGTGGGTGACTTGAGGGCACCTCACCTCCCAGTCCTTAGGGCTGCAGCTCCCAACAAAGCAGCCCGCGATGCTGACAGCTGGCTGCTGCAAGCAGGTCCGGACACCTCCAGGTGTAAACAGCCCAGGTTCGTGGCCATAACTACAGCAAATTTGCACTCAAGAGTAAATGCTTTTTGCTCAACCTTATCAAGATAATACATGCTGGTTCAGCAGAAACTGGGATGGGGCTTGAGTATAAAAAAGATCGTTCTGCTTTAACAAGGCTTCCCCTTCGCAAGAATAATATTGGCAGAACTAAATCCCAGATTGGAAACAATGTGTGGGGCTTTTTTCTTTTTTTCCTTCGCTTTTTTTTCTCCCTTGCCTTCATTCTTGGTGTTGGGGCTGGAGAGGAAAATCTCTGTCTTGCCAAACTAAACAAATTACGCTTTACAATTCAGAGACTTAAATGCCTCTTTTTATCATCATCTCCGTAGCACTGAGTGTTGAGAAAATAAAAGGAGTAATAAGCAAAGTGATTGCATACCTTTTTCTTAATGGCCATTGGCAAACAAATTCAGCCAGTTGTTTCTCTTTAAGGCTATTAAGTTTGCCTGAAAATCATTCCCGGGTAAACCTACACACACACACGCTCCATGCTGACAAGAAAAAAAATACATAAAGCAGAGCCCCTTCTCTCTATAACTGCTGTCCCTGCAAATCTCTCTGCTTCCCATGACAGCACATGAGATCAAACCCCTCTGACCACACTGAAGGAAAGGGACTCATTCGACCATGCCGGGAACACACACGCTCTCTTACAGTACCTCTTGGCAAGCAGGAGATGAGCAGGAGCTGGAGAAGAGTGAGTCCTACAAGTGTCCAGGGTGCTCGCTCCATGCTGCCCAGGCCAGTGCAGCGGTGTGACTGCTCGGGAAGGGAAAGCAGGCAAACAGCTTTTACTGGGACCTCACCAGCTCCAGGCTGCGAGGGATCTCGGATTTCAGACCTCAGCACGCTCCCATCCTCACCAGAGGGGAACTACCTTCAAGAGACTTCTCAGGCGTCCAGAAGCACACGTCACCCCAAACCTCTCCAACTGCTGCCTTAACCCTTTCTGGACTCTGGCAACAGATCCCTTTTGTGATGGGTTTATTGGCTCCGTGCTCAGAACGGAGATAACAACTTTCCTTATGCAAAGAAAGATGTTTTAAAGGGGGGAGAAAGAGAAATGCAGATACCTCTTTATATGAGCCATCCCGGTTGCTGCGGGCGAGCTGAAGTTACAGCCACGTCCAGGAGGAGGCACTTTGTACTTGCTCCTGTTGGGCTTGCAGGGGTTGATGCATCCCGGGGGGTGGCAAGGCTGGGTGTGGGGTGGGTGCAGACAGGGATTCCTGTCCCACACTCCCGCGATTGGGCAGCCTGGCCAAGTGACATGGTTCACTTTACGACGTGCTTAAAATAGCCGTGCATTGTTATGGTAGGGCAGATGAATGAATGAGGCTCAGTAAAAGTTCACTCCACAGTGGATGAAAACCACAACACACAAAAGGAATCACTTGGCATAGATGTGCTTATGCTAGTCAGAACCTTTTTACAGAGTCCATTTCTGCCAGGAAATGCAATTTTGGCAAAATTGAAATGTTTTGTCAGAACATGTTGATATTGAGGAAATGTTTAATCCAAAAAAAGGAGACCATTTAGTTTGGATTTTATCTTTGTGTCATATTTTGTTTTGCCTTTTCTATTCGCACATGCTACTGACTTTTTTGTGGTCTTCAACCCATATTTCATAGCAGTATACTTAATTTTCTCTAATGTTTTTCTTGAAATTTTTTTTAACACTTTCCAAATGACATATTTTTTACCTCTAAATAAGACTTTCTCAGTTTGATTTCTATAGCAAGATTTCAAAATTTACATATATTATGAGGGGGAAAAATTGGCATTTACTTTGGAGTAGGAAATAAAGTGACCCAAAAAGCTTTAACAAATACCTCCAGCAGTTTGTAAAACTCAGGCATGTTGAGCAGCCTCGAAAATTTGAGAGCCATCGCCAATGGAAACCTTGAGTAGTTCAGTGCAGTGCAAAATCCCTTACACCTTCAGGTGGTCTTTCATGGGGTGAATTTCTTTAACCAGATATCTCTCTAGTTTAGACTTGTCTGTCTGCCAAACTCTTGACTTTACACTGTGAATAGTCTTAGGGTTTGTGCACCTTCCATATAAAACAATACCAAAGTATTCATATTAATCCTTTTTTCCAAGTCTCCTAACACTGATACAAACCCACCATTGAGAATACCAACAGAAGAAGACCTGGGATACGTGCCAAGATTTTATCCATTATGGCACATAATCCTTTCTGAGCCAGCCTGGCTGCTGCCCTGGGTGCTTGGCAGCTCAGGAAGAGGCCACTAAGCTCTCCAAGTCCCACCGGGACTTATTATGGCTCAGTTACTACATTCTCCTGGAGCCCTTGATGGACATCTCTTGCCCCAGGGTCCTGAAACTCTGCCTTGGTGGTCCCTTGCTCCTTTCTGATCATGCTGTAAAATTCCTTCCTAATTCCAGCTTCAGGTTCCTCTAACAAGCCATTGCTGGTCAGTGGCAGGAGGAAAAAAACTGAGGAAAAAAATGAAGCCCCCAAAAGCAGATGAAAACAGTGAAAATGGGAAGCCCTTACATCTTCACAAAGAAGCACTAAGCTGTTTTAAAGCCTGTGGAATCATGATTACTTTATTTCCTAGCCATTATTTCCAGTAAGCAATTAAATTATTTAACCTAGTAAGTCTGTTTTGGACTGAAAGTTGACTTACAGATGTCTGAGGCTTAGATATCTCTGAGGGGGAGGCTCATGCGGATGTAAGCCAAAATCTGGGTTTGGTGTGTAAAGTGAATGGAAATCCCAGAGCGCTGAATAAGGCTGGACACAGGGAAACAGTGTTAAGGCCAGACGTAGAGGACTTAATGCTTGATTTCATAAAGGCCAGAACCACTGGGGAAAATATACCCACAAGGGCCACAACTGTTCATCTGAGGCAGTTCCTGTGGTGAGGCATTCAACATGGTAGAAAAGGAGTAGCTGTGTCTTTGTCCATTGCAGGGATGAGCTCTGCAGGGACACCTTCTATTCTAGGGTGGAAAAGTGCTCCTTCTTTTCTAAGGAGGTGTGAACTAAAGGGTTAACTGGTAGATTTATGACATCTTTTTTTTCTTTCTTGTGTCTGAGGGAATGTAATTATGCCACCAGAAGATATAACCACACTCAGCATTACTCTACAGTGCTTAGCTTGGCACCCTGCAAAATCAGTTTAGTTGGTGGATCCACAGCCTCTGTAGAGAATGGCTCAGCAGCCAAACACGAGAATTCAGTCATGATCCCACAAGTTTGCACATGGCCTATTTACATGGGTTGTCTGTTGGGATGTAGCTTTAGTCCCAGGAACGACACTGGGCAGCTTACACAGTGCTCCTGAATGTGCTTCTTGCATTCCTATTGAGAGGCAGGGACCAAACCAGGCACAGTGCACCAGCCAAATATTTCAGGTTGTATGTAATCGCCCATGAAGGAAAGCTAAAAGCTCTTAACCATGTGTCTGTGCTGCTGAGGAATGTCACTGTAGCATTTGGCTTCGATGTTTGTATCTCCCTTACTGTTGAATGTAAAGGTTTGGAAAGTACATTCCACTGAAACTGAATTGTAAAACAGTGCTGCAAAAACTGATGGAGTTATAGCGTATTAATAATAATTTCCAAGTACCTAGCAATCTATTTCAACCTACAGTAAAACAAGACCTTTAATAATTAATGATTGATGGCTGAGTGAATAATTAATGTGCAATTAATACCATTAGCTCATGTTTCTAATAATTTGCCATGAAATCTGAAAAAAACAGTGTGTGGTCCAGCCTGCAAGAACAGAAAGAATGCCACCATTTTATATTTGGGAAAAGTGACATGAAGGGATATGAGCTGAGGCACATATCCTGAAACAGTGGCAGGTCCAGTGTGGAACACAGACACTTCATCCCATTTGGCACTTGTAGCTCTGGACTGTCCTGCTTGAGAGGACTCAGAAGAATAATTGAGGATGGATATATAGTTCTGAATAAATTCAGTTTGGACTTGAAATAAAAATGGTTGCCTTTCAGTCTTTAAAACTTTAGTGAACTTTTTATTTCTCCCCAAACTACGGAAATCTCTTGTTTCTTTTACTGCAATATTGCCAGAAAAATTTCTGCTTTTGTGACATCTGCTCAGACGATTCTGTCCCAAATGGCCTTGATCATCTTCCAAAGCTCCAGAGGTTCTGCTAGAAGGAAATCTGTGATTTTCAATGTTATTAATTTCTGCTACTACAAATTAGATGCCTTCACAGGACATCCTCCTTACAAGAACATTTGGAGCCCATTTCTCTTTTTACAGGCAAGATTCCCACTTAACTAGAGGAGTCTTTTGCCAAAGAAAGAGTTTGAATCATCTGGACTGGAACGTGCTCCCAAGAGGGTTGTTGGAGTTAGATCTTTAACTTTAGTGGCTGCCCAATAACACCCATCCCACTCAAACAGTATATGAAGAAACCACTGGAAAGACATCATAAAAGAAAATAGACCCATTGAGAGGGTAGAAGGGGCTTGTATCTCAGGGGGAAATGAAGTTCAAATGAAACTGAGATCTGGCACTTTAGGAGTAACAGCAAGAGAACTTAATGAAAGATTAGCACTAATATTTTGCTTCTCCCTTCAAAGCATTGTTGTCCAATAGGGAGGGTCCTTCTAGAGGAGAGATTATAAAGTGTTTGCCTTTAAAATAAAGCTTTTAAACTGAATTCCAGACCTTAGTGTAATATCTGAGGAACATTTTATAAGTTCCTAGGATTATCAAGAGTATACTTTGCCCCTTGGGTTTCAAGTTCTGCCGAACGTGTGCAGTACAAATATCCAGCATTCATGAATTACATTGGATTTGTGGCAGCCTACCCACACAGGCACCTACAGATAAGGGCACTTTGTTTGGCTTTTTCTGGCCTGAAATATTCCTGCAAAATATTCCCATCTCCTGGTGGGATGTTAATCCTCAGTGACTGAAGCATCACAGTCCAGGAGAGCTAACTGGGTGTGAATAAAAGTAGCCAAAAGAGGTAGGAGCTGCAGTGGCTGCACACAATACAGCCCTCGACCTAATGGGACATGTAATGACAATTTTTTGTATTTGTTAGAAAGATTTTCTTTGGAAAATTGAAACAGTTTAAAGTTTATGATTCCAAATCTATTTCTGGACAGGTCAGCAGCAAAACATTGCCAGAAAAATATGACTGCTTAATGGCACCTACCTACCAAGCAATAGGCTTTTATTCTGTTATTATTGCATGCCTTTGTCTGGATGTTTTTTTCAGTGATCCTTCTGTGTTTCAGTTCTGTATGCAGTCTATGATAATCTTCACCATAGCAACGTGTAAGAAAAGAAACAGGTGGAAGATTTGGCTCGAAATTAAAACTAGCCAGTAGTCAATCCTACTTAATAATCAGTCAGACACTGATATGACTATCTAAGGGTATAATAAAAAACGGCTGAAATTATTTATTTCCCTGTGTGGAAATTAACAGCTTGTAGATTCAGTCATTTTTGTGATACACATTTTTGGTTTGAAGGTTAACAAATAAGGCTTTCTAGGTTAATGAATAAAACTTTTACTCTATATAGCAAACTCAAACTGATCACCAAAATAACAGAGACACAGAAGGTTAGGAATTGTTTTGATTTTATTCAAGTTGGATTTATGTTTTATGGTTCTTGGGTACTTGTGAATCAGGATGGAAGCCAAGAAAAGAGTAAGGTTTTGGGACAGAAACCTAACCATGTTCCACCGAGAAGGCCAACTGCAGCATAAAGTCCAGTCAGATTAATGTATGTATGAAATAAAGGTCAGAAAAATGTATGTGGGAAATAATTGGTGGAAGGTCAGCTTTTCAGAGGTGCTCAGTGTCTGATTTTTCAAACTGTAAGTGTAAAAGTATAGCAGTTCTGGAAATACGATTCACACAATGTAACTGCATTGCAGCTAGATAATGGAGATAATGGAGTGATGTAAGACTTGAGCAGTGCAGTCTAACAAATTAAGAACTTACTCTGAAGTACAGCTTTTTTGTCATCTCCTTTTCTCCTTTCATTGATCCCCATAAAAACTGAAATTAAGGCTCACTTTCTCTGTCCCTGTAGGTCAAATTTGCCAAACAGTTCTTAGGGAGGCTCTGTGAAAACGTCTGTCTGGGAATAACAGTGAAATTCTCATAACAAGGAGTAACAAAACCATTCACCTTTTATGCAGTTGTTTTACATGTCATACGAGTAAATAATCAGGAAATGTACAGTAACAGACCATTTATCTTCCTGATGCAACTTTTGGGAGTTCTGCCATTCATCATTTAACACCATCTTACACTAATCAGTTCTCAGGCTTTTTGTACTTCTCCCTTGGTTGACTTGACTGACCTTGACAAAAAGGGAGAGACTGAAATAAGATGACAAAGATGATAAAAAGAAATATTTATAATGATTCAGAAAGAGAAAGCAAGATTACTCCGACTAATAGATGAAGTGGCTGAGATCTTTCAGACCAATAGTCTGTGCTGAGAACAGTTGGACAAGGTCACCAGGGGATTGCAAAACCTGATCTTATGTTATAGAAATATATACTGCTAAAAATCCCAGACCAGTGTGCAGTCATGTCATCAATTTTTATTTAAAAAAAGAGTCACCACCATCTTCAGCTACTACAAAACCAAGCACTGAAGAGCAAGTTGCTGAAAAGTAGCATTTTATCTGCTTTTTCTGTCCCTACCAAGCATTGATGTGCCAGTTGACAGTCCTGATGATCCTGCTCCCATATATTTATTCTCCATGTCATCCTTGTCATCTTTGAACTCTGCCAGACCACTACTGATGTTTCATTTAAAAGCTTAGAAGAAGTTTCCTAAGAATTTTTCTTTTATTAATTTTTAGGCAGTGATATTGGGATATGAATTGGATCATATGTTGTTAAATACTGTCCCTCAGTATTTAAACTGTGTGTAATTCTGAAGCACAAATCCCACACGCTGCCCATACATAATTCTTAGGGGAAAATTTGATTTGCATCTGTGAAATCACCAACTGTGGCACTTTTCAGGAATGCATGCTCAGCGAGTAGTAGGATATATTTGTATCAGGAAATCCCCCTCTGTGAATTGAGTACCACACAAAAACTCATCTCGGCATAATTCTGTTACTTACATAGCTGTATAAACTGGGGAGGCTTAGAAGATTTATAAACTGTTACTCAAGTAAAACTACTCTGTACACAAAAAGTGCCAACTAAAAAGTTTATTCAAATTAATGGAAGACCTTACATAGCTCGTAAGGCGTCTGTTTAAAATATCCGTGAAGATACTACACAGTGCTGATTGCAATGGTATTTTAAGGTCTGACCTAGTGAAGAATTAAGCATGTGCCTAACTTTGGTTACATCAGCAGTCTCATTGAATTCAGTGGGTCTAAATGACTCTTTTAAGTTTTTGCAGCCTAAAAGTACCAGTGGATAGCTATATGAAACTGGGAGAAGTGACAATGCTGAGGGTGACATGGAAAGCTGTCTGCCCAAATCCTGGGGTGGCTGGGCTTCCTTCACCTGCAGAGATGTGAAGCACTGCCATCAGTGCTGCAGTTGCTGCCCTCGGCCCTCATTTTGCAGTGTGCTGCCTGCTCTGTACAAGAAATAAAAAGAAACAGATTCCCTCAGAGCTGGTTTCTCTCTGGGATTACCAGCAGACTATCACCAGAACACTGCCTCAGAGACACTGGAAGAGTGACAGGAATTTCTAATTTCTAAACCCTTCAACATGCATTGGTAATAGGTGTATCAGAGCTTTTAGCAAGTATTTATGTAGCAGCCTTCAGGATTAGAAATCAACACTGCTCCTTCGCTTTAGAGATTGAAAAACCTCAGAACTCAGCTGAAACAAAGTAAAAGGTTTTTCCACACCTTTGTTGCTCCCCTTGGCTTTTAGCATTCGGTGGTGTGCAAGTTGACAGAGAGGGTATTGATTTTTACTACTTTGACCATTTCTTCCTAGAAAAGGAGCAATAAAAAGGAGTAGAAAAGAAATAATAGCAATTCTTGTTTTCTCCAGCAGGGCTTTGATCTTACAAGTTTGAGCAGTAAAAGAAAGGAATAGTCTGTTCCATTGCACTCTGTCCTGCTTTAAAATCCACCTTTCTCCATATTTGTTGTTATTATTTCTCTATCTTGAAACCACAATAACAGCATGTGCCTCATGGCAGCACAGGTTTAAACTTCCTATATGAGACCTTCATGAACTCCCATCGCACTATAACTAGCAAAATCAGTCAAGAAAAGAAAAGTCTACACAGAAAAATCTGTTTCAAGTAGTTTAAACTGCTTCAGGAAGGACCTTAGAAGGGCCACTCTTGGATCCAGGTGAGAATTTTTAGTTTCTCCTACAGAGTATTGACTATTGTGGGGGGTTATTCCTATATATTTGGTTCTGTCCCTAATACCATTGTTTTCTGTGTGAAAACAGTCACTGTTTTCTGTGTGAAGAATCTCTTGGCCATTGACATTTGGTTTAGATTTCTTTTCATGTATTTTTAATCAAAAGAAAACTTGATCCAAAGCCAGGCAAATTGTGCTGGTTGGGGTTGCCATTCATCATGAAGCAAAATATTGTCTCCTTCTCCAAAGCACACATGCCAGAAGGGTAGCAGCATCTGGCCTTTGGTGCTCTGCTGTTCTAGCAGAGTAAAGCCTTAGTGGCCAGCACAAATGAGCTGCTTTATGTGTTTTGTGATTTTATCAACCAAAATAAGCCACATGGGCCTCACTGCAAACAAATAAATGGGAAAAATAAGATGCATATGACAGACAACTGTATATCCCAGCTATCTGGAGTGTATTTGGTATTATATCATCCTCTTCCTCCCTGTGGTCACAGCTAAGGTAGACCCAATGCTTTCTTTTACACCTTTTCCCTTTGAAGTATGGCCTACCAACTGCAAAAAGAAGAAGAAAACATAAATCAAAATATCTTAATAAACAGTACTCAAAAATAAGTTGGTGAGACTTTTTTTCCCCCTGTGTGTAGGCACAGAGTAAAGATTTTAATCCGTTTAAGATTCTTTTATAAGGTCACAGTGCTCAGTGTGATTAACTAGATATGAAATTTG
Source organism: Pachycephala philippinensis (assembly GCA_013397055.1). Taxonomy (NCBI): domain Eukaryota; kingdom Metazoa; phylum Chordata; class Aves; order Passeriformes; genus Pachycephala; species Pachycephala philippinensis. The sequence continues at coordinate 535,608 of VWZT01006662.1, forward strand.
GCAGGCAATGCATTCATAATATGATCTAATCATGTTTGGTAGTGCAGGGAGGGAAAGAAAGAAATTGGCTGAGAGAAGATTGCTTAAAAGTTGGCAAGCTTGCAAATACTGTAACTTTTCTTTGGAAATCTCATCATAATGAGGAGCCAGCCATCTTTTCCAAGCTTGTGCAGAAATTTTCCTTTCAAAATATTTGTGCCTGAGAGATAATGGATGACTTCTATTACTGGATGGCTCCCGCAGTGCACTTCCAGGACTAACCTGAAGTATCCCCTGCTATTTCATTATTGGACCACAAACTGCTTTGCCAAAAAGCTTCACTCCTCACTCCTTCCTTCGTTTTTCAGGCTTGGGGCTCATAGATCTGCTGGAATATTGTCACATAAATGCGGTCAGGCCAGACAAGATTAAGTATCTTCTTTGTATAGCATTCTGCCTCCAGAAATGGCCAGATAATTCCTTATTACTTCAACAGATAAAACCAGCAAACTCACTGGCATAACCTTTCTAGCTCACAGTTCTATCTTGTTCTCTACTAATAAAGGCCAACTCAGCTCCTGAAGTGTTTTTGGTTTAGTAATTATACTGCTTACCTCTTGCTATCTATATATGTATGTTTAATACCTCTTTTAAACTTGTTAAGGTTTTGCTCCCAGAAATGTGTGGTGGAATTGATCAATTATCTAACTTATTTTGCACCAAGAAAAATTTATCTACTCAGGCTTGAACTACCTACATTATCTTTCATTAAATTACCCTTTGGTTCCTAAAAACCAAGACAAACAGTTAAACCATATCTCTCTAACATTTTCTTGACTCTTCGAGTTGCTATTTTTCATTAAGACAATGCTCACCAGCTTTTTAATTGCCACCAATGGACAAGTTTAGTATTTTTTACCCTGCCTTTTACCACAGGAATCCTTTTTCTTTTTTTTAATATGTCTTTATGCCCTTCTTCCCCATAGGCTCAAATATGCAGGCACGAGGTCTCATTGCAACATCAGTATCAAGGGTCTGAAATTCTTGCACCAAAAATATTGCTTATGTTACAAATGAGAAATAATAGCACTACTGTCAGTAAAGAATGATTCATCATTCTGTAAGGCTTTCCCAACATGACAAAGGGAAAATATTCGGGAAAAGAAAGTATTTTCCCAGTGTTGGTAAAATGTTCAATAAAATAAATATGATCTCCCTAGAGATCACGGGCAATGAACATCTAATTTCAGCCTTCACAGGAAAGTGTCACTGTTTCTTTTACTCTTTGTAAGTCCACAGAATAAGGGATGCATTTATAGAAGATTAGTATCTAGATAGTGGGTTTCCCAGGAACCATATTTACCATTGCTGCACTCTCTTTTGACTCTTCATAAATTTACGCATGGGTGTTCTGAGTATTAATTGCCAAATTAATTGGTGCAGCCTTGGCCACACACTATTCACAGAATCATAGCATCATAGCATATCCTGAGTTGGAAGGGATCCACAAGGATCACTGAAGTCCAGCTCCTGGCCCTCGACCAAAAAACACACTGTATGCCCAAGAGTGTTGTCCCAGTGCTTCTTGAGCTCTGTCATGCTGGTGCTGTGACCACTTCCCTGGGGAGCCTGTTACAGTGCCCAGCCACCCTCTGGGGGAAGAACCTTTTCCTAATATCCAACCTAAACCTCTCTTGATATAGCCTTATGTCATGCCCTCAGGGTCTGTCACTGGTCGCCAAAAGGAAGGTTCTCACTACTGGAGATATTCTTTAGCATTGCAAATTGCCTTTGAATTACCCATTTATCTATTGTATAAAATAACTTTTAATTTATGAAGCACAGAACTAAACTGGTGATGAGCCAGTGTGACAGCGAATGCCATACCACACTCCCGGAGAACTTTTACTGGAAGCAGAGACTCTGCTTTGGAGCAGGTGCTTCAGTCCCAGGCATGCACTCTGCTGTCCAGAATGGCTGTGCCATGGGAAGTGGGGCTGTGAGCATCTCAACAAGTGCCTGCCAGAAAAAAAGAGGTGTCACTCGTTAAGACTTACTGATAGCCTGCCTACAGGAAACAGTTTGGGAGGAAGGGCTGGCTAACAAGTGTTCATGAGTTTCTCCAACTTCCCTGCAAGAGAGAGGTGAAACGTGCTTAACATCAAAACAGAAGGACCAGATGTTGGTAGTGGGCTGTATAAAACTGAGGAATTCACAAGGGACAGGAAATCTTAGCAGGTGAGAGGATCAAAGAAATGTTTTCACAGCAGGTCTTCTCCCAATGTGTGGGAATAGGTAGACAAAGCAAGCTGTTCTTCAGCAACGAAGAAGAGAGAGAAAAACACCATGACTGACGAACAAGTAAATTTTATTTATTGCTCGATTCAAATCTCTGTCAGAGAAAACCAAGACACATTTTCTTCTACTTTGTTCACTACTTTTTTTATGTTTGCTTTTACTTAAGTAATTCATTGTATTTTGCAAGGTTTTACATCCAGAGTGTTTACTTTCTCTGTCATGGGAGTTACAATATTATCTCAAACACCCTCCAGGCAGAAATGCCAGAAAGAGAGGCTCCTACTCCTGTGTCCCACAGGATGGCAGCAGCCAAGATGCCAGAGCAACACTTCATAGGGGCACTTTGGGCACAGCAGGGGTCTGAAGAGGATAACTCAGCACCTCTACAAACAGTGCCCTCAGACAGCCAGGAAGGGAAGGCACCTTACAGGGAGGCCCAGATATGACGTGGGGGCTGGCTGGTTTGGGCACCTGCACCAGAAACGGGCAACCCCATCCTATGGTGGAGCATGTGCAGTCAAAAAACCTCTCAGAGAGATTCTTACCTTCATAAGGATAATGTTTACCATTGAATGGGCCCTGAAATGCTTTCTTGAATGCAGATGGACTGGAATGTCATATCAAGATCATAATCTGGTTTAAATTGACCTATCAAATGTGAGGTTTAAAAAGTTTTCAGGTGTCTCCAGAAGTGTGGTTATTTCTGGCATAAGGGATTAGCTGTTGGTTTTTTCCTTATCCTTTGCTTTTCTTTCCTAACTCAGCCTCTTAAACATGTTATCCTTGTGTAATAGAAAGAAAACACTTGATCAAAATTGCATGGCTAATGATACAGCACAGTTTGCAGGAGGAGGAAAATTATTGATCAGGCCAAGTGATATAGCTGGAAAAAACAGACAAGCCTTCAAGCACACAAGCATAAATGAGCCCAGAAGCTTGTCACTTTTTCCCAGCTATGTAACTTGGTATTACAAGAGCTATTTCTTCTCTCTATGAACTGGTTTGTATGGATCCTCTGGGAGCACAGTATGCAGAATGTGCTGGGAGCAAGAGAGCCCAGTGAAGTGTCCTAGCATCCCACTTTATAAACTGGCACAACCTTGGGTGAAAAGTGTCTTGCCCTGAAATTGCTCTTAATTCAATCCACAAAAAGACCAGTTACAAATAAAAGCGTTTTTTCGTGAGATCCAAAATACATAATATTGTCTCAAAATTTATGTAAGGCAAATCTGAAGCTATGGAAGGAAAAAGTAATTTGAGATGCATTAGGGATGGACTCGCTTCTACATATCTTTCTCTCTGCCTTTCCCCCAGCAGTTCTTTTCAGCCTTTCCCCATGCCCACCTGGCAGGGGTAGTCCTGTCCATTTGCCTCTCACCAGATTTGACTCACAGGAAGGTTCAGCTGGCCACATCATGACATGCCTCAAGCATGGTTTCCCCTTGAAGCCTTCCAGAGAATGCAGGCAGGTCTGATCCATATCCCTGAAATCCATTTATTTCTTCTCTAGCCAGGCAAAATCCTATTTATTCTTCATTAAAATATGGGTTGTTTGACTTTCCCTGCAGTGGACCAGGTGTTATTTCCCGTTCTTTTCTGACCACTTGCCCATGCACTGCTCTTCCTCCCACATCCTCCCACATACATGTGTAACTCCGTGTTGGTGACCTTACACTGAACCCCACACATCTCAGTAATCTGGGCCTTAACAAGTGTGCTTGATATTGGCATCTCTGTGAGATAAATCCATACATCTCCTCACTGGATTTTGGCTGAAAGAAGACACAAAAGGAATTAATCATTTTATGGCAATTGAAGATTTAGCATTGTTGACTGTGCATATCTTTCTTCTTAACACACTCTAGTAATATCCTACTCTCACGCCTCATAGCAATTAATGAAGGCTTTCTCACAGCTCTGAGCAAGGAGGTGATGACTTTATCTCATTTTTTACTTGAAGGGCTGAGACAGATGGGCTGACAGATTAACTTCACGAGTGTATTTGTCAACATGGTCCAAAATTAGATGCTTAGACAATTTTTTTTTGTTTCTTCTTTTGTTTGCTTTTAAATTCTGTTGTTTCTTCTAAGAGCATCAGAGTAGAATCCTGTTGGCTTCCATTACTGCTGTCAGGGACCATCCTTCTGGTGGTCAAATCTTTGGATGCCAAGTGAGGAACCTGGAAAAACTAAATGCAAACAGGTGAAAAGCTTGGCTTAAAAACCCAGATGAAGTGTTTGGGTTTTCTGCGCCACTCTTTAACAGAACTGTGGATAAAATCTGCTGGATTCTGCCTGTTAGAGCAGAAGGCATCATCTCTTTCTTGTATTCCCTGATTTGATTCTCCACAATACTGCAAATTTCTGCAGGATGTAAGACAGAGGTCTGACCACTTCCTATCCTTGGTTAAACACCATAAGGCAACATTTTACAAAGCTCTCCCTTTGTGTCACTTCGTACAAGATCAGCAAAGCAATTGGTAGAAATGGTTGGATGATACGCCTTTGTTCAGGACTTTCAGTTCTCCCAGGAAACCCTGCTGTCTGAGCAATTGCTGGTTTGTTTTTATTCCATTATTTTAAACATTCTGAGATGTTTCAGACCCAGAATGAGCTGCAGGGTCGGCTTCTCAAGGCTGAGGGTGAGACACACAGCTGGGCTGCCTGTGACTTGGTGACTCCAGCCAGAAACTTCTGCCTTGATTGCAGCTCCTTTCTGACATTTGCTGAGATAGAAGAAGAAGCAGAAAGGAGAAATGGCAAAACGAAGTGCAGGGTGAGTCTGTGGTCTCCTTGTTCCTTTTGGAGACAAATAAAAAAATTCCTGAAAAGTGGGACACTTTCTCCCTCCTGAAAAATCCCCCTTCTCTTCTTGTTTTTCACCTTTCAAGCATCAGAAAGGTCAAGACTTATCTGAACTGCTTTTCCTTTCGGAAATGCAAGGATATCTGTGTTACTGGCTGTATAGAGCAGACTGAGATGAGTCTTCAGCAAACTGATATTTTTTTCTCCAGCTGTCTATAGCAGTGTTGCATTAAAGATGTACTAACAAAAGTCAGAATTTTAAACATCCAAGATAAAATTTACTTTTTCTCTAAGTTATTTGTGCTATACCTTTATCATAGATATCATAATCCTATTAGTTCTTAAGCTGTCCAGAGGGTGTATCAGGAAAAAGAGTAGAGACAAAATCTGAATTTTTCATGGGCAAGGTATCTGCTGAAAAGTTCTCGGAGAGTATCTCTAAAACGCAAACACTTTTAGGCTTTCTTTATAGATAGAAGAATGCAAAGCAAAGACATGGACTTATGTGTTCTTCCCTTGTTATAATCTCCAAAAGCTGGGAAAAGCTGTGGTTAAGTCAGCATGGAGGTATTTAAAAGGTGTGTAGACAAGGTGCTTAGGGACACGGCTTAGTGGTGGAGTTGTCAGTGGTAGGTTTATGGTTGGACTCGATCTTTTACAACCTAAATAATCCTGTAATTCTTAGAGCTTTCTAATTTCTCCTGCTCTGGGTCTGTAGGCTGCTTTCCATACACAAGAGGCACACAGCTGACGTAGTGAAAAACCAAAAGTCTTTCAGCCTTCAAAAGATGTTCATCTGAACAATAACACCTCTGATCCCACTGCTATTTCAAAAATGTTGGGTTCTGCCTCCATGCAAAACGTACCAGGGCTGCCTCAGGACACAGTGCCACAGGGATTCCCAGTGATCCTTGAGCAGCACTGAACCAGAGTTTATCACAGACAGAAGCTGTTCACGTGTGCACAGAACAGGCAGCGGTGAGGCTGCAAACACTGCTCTGTGCTGTCCTCTAAAAGCTGCTGTAACACAAGAGGTCCTGAACAAAGCTGTGTGAAATGTGCTCAGCTGAAACACAACATTGCATGGAATGAGCGTTACACACTTGAGAACTTGGGTCAGAAAGGATCCCTTTGTTTGGAATGTACCTGGCCCCAGTTCTGAGGGAATTTGGATGTAATAATGAAAACCATAAACTGCCTTTTTTTTTTTTTT
>VWZT01006665.1:0-20886 GCA_013397055.1 Pachycephala philippinensis
AGCCCCTGAACACCACCCGGATCAACGCTGCTGAGATCGAGAGCCGAGTGAGGGAGCTCAGCAAACTGGCAGAGACCACGGATAAAGTCAAGCAGGGCTTCTGGGAAGAGTTTGAGGTAATTCCTTGCATTCCAAATAATGTTTCCTCCAATGTTTCCTCCAGTCTCACACTGCTGAAGTCAGGTTGGGTTCTGCCTTCTTGGTGTTTCCTCCTCTCCCTCACTTCGGATCCCTGTTCCTGCTCTCATCTCCAGGAGCTGAAATTTTGCCAGCTCCACTCTCGTGGCTTAAAATATTTGGTTTTTTTCCTAATCCTCTGAGTGCTTTTTATTCAGTCCCTGGCACAATCCCTCCTGGATATCCTCCTCGTGTTACCCCTGTGTTTGTCCCACCAGGACAATCAAATTCCTTGTGTTGGGAACCATTTCTTTTAGGGAAATTTCAATTTCTCAGTCAATCCATTGCCCTTGTCCTTGTGGCTTTTTGATACTCGTTTTTGGGGATCTTAAAGCCATTGGGAAGTGGTAGAAAGCTCTGGGATGGAGCAGCGTGGATTATATGCATTCCTTGGACTTCTGGAGTTTTGTTTTCTTTTTGTTTTGGTGTTTAATTTCTCTCTGCAGGCAAAATTCCAATTTTCTTCCAGAAAGAGTGTGTAGTGACAGGACAAGGGGAATGGCTTCAAACTGGATGATGTTTAGATGGGATATTGGGAAGAAATCCTTCCAGAATTTGGGAGAAACTCTGCCCAGAGCAGCTGTGGCTGCTCCATCCCTGGGAGTGTTCAAGGCCAGGTTGGACAGGGCTTGGAGCAACCTGGAATAGTGGAATTATTTGGGTTGTGAGGGACCTTAAATCCCATCCCATCCACAACTTTCCACTATCCCAGGTTGCTCCAAACCCCATCCAGCCTCTCCTGGAACACTCCAGGCTGGATGTGATGGACTGGTTTGTACCTGACACACACAGAACCACCAGTGGAGTCTGGAATTCCACCAGCAGATGGCAACAGGAAACTGGGAAGTGTTTGGTTTGGGTTTGAGAAACTTCCTGAATGGTGATGGATTTGCAGAGTGGCCATCCTTGGAGAAACCCTCTCGGATCTGAAATATCCATTAGCTAAATGTGCTGCCCAGTGGGCTCTGATTACTGCCAGTAATAAACAAATAAAATTAATAATAAATAAAAAAAAATAAATAAAATAAATCCGTGAAAAGCCAAGGAATTAGCACATAGGGGAATATCAGAAGGTGAGGTCGTGGCAGTGGGAAATGATAAAATGAGGATTAAGCTTTCTCCTTTCTCTTTCCAGAGAGAGGGGACAGCCCTTGATCCAGGGCTGCTGGATGGCCAGAATTCCTTCTGGAGAGGGAAGGAAGTCAGCAGAGGTCGTGTGTGTGGGAAGGGATTGTTGGTTTGGCAAAATACGACTGAGCCATTAATTCACAGCTCTTTCCTGACCTCTTGGTCCACGTTGAAGAAATTTGTCTTGGAGTGGGTTTCTCAGTGGGCCTTGAAAGCAAAGTGTTTTCCTTACAGAAGGAAAACTCTTAGAGGAAAAGCAAATAAATGAAAGATTTCACCTGTGAGACACTGCACTTCTTTTTCCCTTTCACTGCTCTCAGGGAGATCAGCACTAACCCTCTTTTTTTTTGGGAGTGAAGCCCTCTCCCAGCAGTTTTAGTGCCCTGCTTTTCCATTCCCCATTTTTTTGGGGAATGAAGCCCTCTCCCAGCAGTTTTAGTGCCCTGCTTTTCCATTCCCCATTTTTTTTTGGGAATTAAGCTCTCTCCCAGCAGTTTTAGTGCCCTGCTTTTCCATTCCCCATTTTTTTTGGGAATGAAGCCCTCTCCCAGCAGTTTCAGTGCCCTGCTTTTCCATTCCCCATTTTTTTGGGAATGAAGCCCTCTCCCAGCAGTTTTACTTTTAGACAGGAATGCTGACAGTCCTTGTAAATGTTTTTTTTCCTGAAAAATGGTTATTTCTGAGCTCGGTGCTGGGCTGTTGTAGGGGAATCGAGGAGGATATTCCAGATTTATGGTGGTGTTGTTCCAGCTGGGAATGGGCTTGTTGGGAGTCGCTGCTGCTCGTGGATCTCTCCTCAGGGATGCTCCTAGCAATAATAATAATTAACTCTAGGAAGGGAGATGTGGTTTCCACACTCTTAATTGCTCCAATTCTTTAACTTGCTGGGAAAGTTTAGCTCTCGGTCCTTTTATCCTGGAATTCCACAGGCAGGGCATTTGGAAATTCCATTTTCTGTCCTTTGTCACCAGCTTGAAACTTTGCACCTCTTACATTCCTTTTGTTTTCCCTGGCTTTAGGATGAGCCTAATTATCCAAGGGCATTAAGTGAGGGGCTAACAGACTGAGGCAGGAGAGAGCAAATGTGCCAAGCTTTAAATAAAAGCAGGAATCTGGAGGGTGGGAATGACGAAGGGAACAGCTTCCAAAGCCTTGAGTGCTCCTTTTAGTGGAACTCCAGAACTGCTTTGGGACGAAAACTTGGAGCAAAGCATCGGGATCCTAGTGCCTCCAGCTCCAGGGAGCTTTGGGACTGGGGAGATTTGCCAGGAAACAGCATGGCTGTGGAATTATGGAATTGCTGCTGTCTCTGGGACATCGAGTTCCAGAAATTCCCACTCTGGGTTGTTCCTTCACTGGGATAATTTATGGATAACCCCATTTATAATCACCTGATGCCCCTCTCCTCCCTTTTCTCCGGGAGAAGGGATTGCTGGGAGCATGGAGCAGTGCATCCTGCTGTTTTTTTGAGCCCCCCCTGTCTGTGCTCTGCCCTCAGACCTTGCAGCAGCAGGAATGCAAACTCCTCTACAGCCGTAAGGAAGGGCAGCGCCAGGAAAACAAGAACAAAAATAGATACAAAAACATTTTACCCTGTAAGTATCGATCCTTCGTTGCCATTTAATGCTCCTCTGGTTTATTTGCCTCATTAATACAGGGTTAATTAAGCACCGCTGGGTTTTGGCCTCTCTTTAATGATGATTTCCCCTCTTATCAGGATTATCCCGTGATTTCCAATTTGGGTTCAAGCATTTGCACTTTGTAGATATTTGTAATACTGTTTTTCATCTTCAGCTTTCATTTTAAGGCCTCGTATCCCTCAATTGGCTGGAATGCTTCATTTTAAGAGGATTAATTTGGGGGACAAAACTGCAACGTGCAATTCCCGAGGCTTTGCCTCCCCTTAGTGTTTGAGTGTCCCTGTGTTCCTGAATTCCCAGGACATGGACATGTTTTGGTCCAGCTGGTCGTGGCCACTTTAAAGGAGGCAATTTGGAATATTCTACTCACTGATTTGCTAAGTTTAATAATTAATTAACATCCATTTTTGCAGTTGATCACACCAGGGTTGTTCTCCACGACGGCGATCCCAATGAACCTGTTTCAGACTACATCAATGCTAATATAATCATGGTGAGTGTATTCCCATCCCTTGCCTCCTCTTCCCTAAATCCAATGGAATCTCATCACCATTTGTTAAATGGTTGGTTTTTCCCCCCCTCTAGCCCGAGTTTGAAACCAAGTGCAACAACTCAAAGCCAAAAAAAAGCTACATTGCCACCCAGGGCTGCCTGCAGAACACGGTGAATGATTTTTGGAGGATGGTGTTCCAGGAGAATTCCAGAGTTATCGTCATGACCACGAAAGAAGTGGAAAGAGGAAAGGTAAAGCCAGGCTCCAACTGGCCTTGGGGAAAAATCCTGACATTTGAGTGCAAGTAAGGACTAAACTGACTGGGATAAATTGATTTATGGCTGGGATAAATTGATTTATGGCTGGAATTTGTGTGCCACCAGCTTCCTTGGAGCTCTGGAAGGTGCTGAGGGTTCTTTTTGTTGGCGCCTGTGGGAATTGGGGATATATTCCTGTCATATCAGGCTCCCTTTCTAAGGATTGCCTGATGGAATTTTAGCTGCTGAATGTGAATCTCTGTATTTCAAACTTACTCAGGGAATGAGGCACTGGGATGGGAGATGTGGAATTCCATGTGCTTGAAGGGAAAAATTCCCTGCTCCTGGGGCAAAAGTCTTGCCTTAAAAGTTTATTTGAGCTCATCAAGCCTGCATGGACCTCCCAAAAAAAGCAAAATTATGGAATTTTATTATTACTGAACACAGAGATGATGCTTCTTACCTGGGAACTGCTCTGGCAGGATTTAATGCTCTCCAAGAGGAATTTTCCCTGCAATGGTGTATCCCAAAAACCTCCATTTACCTTTGGAGTGCAGGGATCTTGCCTTGCTCCCTGGCCTCTGGCAAACCTGGGGATATTTCAGTTTGTTTCTGGTTTCTGATGACACAAGGCAGGAAAGAACAGGAATAGTTGAGCCCTGATATCCTGGCAACAGCCACACGCAGCTTCCTTGGGATTTTATGGATTTACCTTTGGAATTCCTTGCTTCTGATCCTTTTTCTGTTTGAGAAACACTTTCTGTTCTCTCTCCTGTTCTTTTTAAGTTTCTCTGCTTCTTCCACACACCACTGTCCACCTTTTCCCCTTTTTCCATATTCCCATGATCTGTTTCTGAAGGGAAAGCTGTTGCCTTTTTTGTGGAAAAAAAAATCCAATTAAAACCTGAAGTTTTTCTGGTGATTGCAGGGGTTCCTCACCCCCAGGAACTTCGTTTGTGTGGACTGGGGGCAAATAACAGAAGATTTTACCGGATTCTTTCCCTAACTGAGGTGTCAAAGCTGCCACTGCTGCTGTTTGTTGGAGCCATTAGACTTCATCTTGTGGATCTTTTTTTAGTCTTTATAAAGTTCTGCCACTTCATCACCCTGAAGAAGGAACAGGATTTGTGTTTCCTTCCTCAGAATGCACTGAAGGAGGGAGAAGCTCCCCCTTCCCAGTGATATTCTTCATTTTGGAAGAGAAGAAATAAATCCCGGGGTTGTTTTAGCAGAGTTGACTTGAATACTCCTTTCTTTCTTCAAGTTTTTTTTTTTTTTTTTTTTTTTTAAGAACCTCCTGAATGGCCTCTGCTCCTCTGCAATTTCTCCATTATTCTCCCCAAAGTTTGCTCAACCTTTTTGCTGGAGAAAACACTTTAACACCTGATTAATTCACCAGTGCTGCACTGCTTATTCTTTCTTTACCGTTGATTGTTTCTTGGTGCTGTAAAAAACTGCAAATACCAGCCCTGATACCAAATCAAAGCTTTTCTTATCTGGGTCCAAGCTGTTTGCAGACCTGCAGGAAGGAGAGAACCCTTTTCCAAGAGCTCATAGCCTGAGGAAGGGAGGAACTCTGGAACATCCCAGCCCTGGATCTGCTTTAAACTGCAGAAGCAGCAAATCCTTAGAAATTAAAAAGAGTGGGGTTTTGGAGGCAGTTCAGCAACCCCTCCAGCAGAGTAAGGCTTGTTTGAACATCACGTTGCTGTTCAGACTTGCTCTGAGCTCTGCACTGAAAACTGCAGGTTGTTTCTGCTGGCACCCCCCAAAATCAGTGTATTTGCTTCAGTTTCTCCCCTTGTGACAGGGAAAGGAGGGCAAAAATAGCAGGAAAGCATCTTGTTGCCTATGTGGGATGTGTTCAACCGTCTTGCTCTGCCCTGGGCTGGCAGAAGGAGCTTCCCTGTGCTGTGTTTGCTCCTCAATATTCAGAATAACTGCAAACAGACCTTATTGCTCTGTAGGATTTGGTGTTTGCTCTTGCTGGAGGCTGCTCCTACCATAATTTCTGCTTTGCTGCTGCATTCCCAGGAGTTGCTCTTTCCTGAGCTGTCCCAGGAGCCAAATCCAAGCGCTGAGAGGTGGAATTTCCACCTCAGGGGATGGAATTTATCCCTGAGCAAAGATAATCTGGATGGAGAAGCAGCACACCAAAAACTCTGAATTTTAGAAGCTGCAGACCCCTGAACTGCTCCTTTCCAGGAGCCTGAACCCTCTCTGGTGATGGAATCAGAGCTGTGTCAGCCCTTCCTGCTCCAAGCCATGGAAAAGCAAGCATCCAAGTTTTATTTCCACTGGGAATGATTTATACCTTGGACCTTTACTTCTTTTGCAGCCTGTAGGGTTTGGGCTGTGGAACAGCCTGTGGGGCTGAATTCTGCTGGAATTCTGTATTTTGAGACCCAGGGGTCAGGGGGAGATATAAAAAATAGGATTTTAAGCTCCAGGTTTTGAAAATATCCAGGCACAAAAGGTGCTAAGAGGAGAGGTGGCCTGTACCTGCCTGAAATTATCCAGTGCTCGTTATGGAGAGGAGAAACTTCCCATTAAAATATTCTTTACCTCGTCAGCTGCTTGTCCTCTGTGGATTCTGAAATGAGAGTTTCAGAGCTGTGCTAACCCGTTTGCAAAGCCTTTTTTCCCTGCCTGATTATTCCTTTTTTTGGGTGTTTTTTTTAATTTTATTGTGAAATCTTGCAGAGTAAGTGTGTCAAGTACTGGCCGGATGAATATTCCCTGAAGGAATACGGAGTGATGCGTGTCCGGAATGTGAAGGAGAGTGCAGCCCATGATTACACCCTGAGAGAGCTGAAACTTTCCAAAGTTGGCCAGGTGAGTCCCAAAGTAACTTCTAATTCAGCTTGTGGATCACTAAAGGAAAAATGGCAGGGATAGCCCATTCCTCTGGAATCAATAAAAGCACTCGGAGATGAATAAATGGAGCTTTCTTTGAAGCTCCACGTTTAGCTCCATCCATCTTTTTCTTTGCCCTTGGGATAATTGAAGATTCTCCTACCTAAGCAGCTTTTGGCAGGAGAGAGAGAGGGAGAGAGGCACTGCTGCAGAGCTCGGGGGGAATCTGGGAGGAGGGATAATGCTTCTAACTGGGGACACTTCAATCCAGCCAGGAATTTGTTCCCTTGTGGAAATGGTGGAAAGGAAAGGGGAAAGGAGAAAGGAGAGGAAAGGAGAAAGGAGAGGAAAGGAGAAAGGGAAGGAAAGACAAGGGAAGGAAAGACAAGGAAAGGAAAGACGAGGAAAGGAAAGGAAAGGCAAGGCAAGGAAAGGCAAGGAAAGGCAAGGAAAGACAAGGAAAGACAAGGAAAGGAAAGGAAAGACAAGGAAAGGAAAGGAAAGACAAGGAAAGGGAAGAGGGAAGGAGAAAGGGGAAAAGAAAGGAAAGGAGAAAGGAAAGAGGAAAGGAGAAAGAGGAAAGGAAAGGAAAGGGGGAAGGGAAGGAAAGGAAAGGTAAGATTGTGTGTGGGTCCAAGGTGTGGAAAATTCACTTAAAGGAAGGGATAAAAAGGTGAGGAACCAGTGTGGAAATGGCACTTCCTGCTGAGGAACAGTTTGGATCAGGGAGGAGAAGCAAATCAGGGAATTTAGTGACTGATGTGGCAGGCCAGGAAGGGCCCTGGCTCGTTCCCTCCTTTCAGAGCCGTGGGTGCTGTGCTCGGGTGGGATTTGGGATACACCCCCTCCCCTTTAGACTCAGCTGCACCCCATGAATGCATTTTGAGCTGGATTTGGAGCTGAAGGGCTCTGCTGCCATGTGCTGGGCTGTCCCTGGCAGGGGAACACGGAGAGGACGGTGTGGCAGTACCACTTCCGAACCTGGCCCGACCACGGCGTTCCCAGCGATCCTGGAGGTGTCCTGGATTTCCTGGAGGAGGTGCACCACAAGCAGGAGAGCATCCCTGATGCAGGGCCTGTCGTGGTCCACTGCAGGTGAGAGCTCCTCCTGCTTCTCCTCCTTTTGGCCCAGAGAGCTGAGACCTTAAAAAAGGACAAATTTCCCTGGGAGCTGCTCAGAATTCCCATTGTTTTCTGTCCGTACAATGTCACATTCCGGGTGGGTGGCACAGGGATCCCTTGGGAAGGGATTTCTGAGTGTGAACTTTGTAGAAATGAGAATTTCTGCTGTTGGATGAGAAGGTGGGGCCAGTCCTGGCTGGAGCATTTCAGGTGCAGGATCATGGGAATTCCAGTGTCCCATCCCACCTGTGAGGTTTCTTTTCCTTTTGGCTGTTCTCAGCTTATAAAAGAGATGCTTTTTAGGCAAGGAAATGTTAAATCTGACCTTATGGGGGGTGTTTTTCTGATTGAGGGATATTTATAAACACCAATTTCTATCCTTCCCCCGAGGTCTCTGCTCACTTTTGGCTTTGTGGTTTGACCATGGCTGTGATTTGGAAGTTTATGGCTGTAATTTGGAAGCCTCTGGCTATAATTTGGAAGCCTCCTGTCTCTTAATGCCAGACTCTTCCCTGACCTGGGGTTTTGCTGTGCGTTCAGAAAGAGCAAAACAATTAAATTCCCTTTTTTTCTCCCTTCTTCCAGTGCTGGGATTGGGCGAACAGGAACTTTCATTGTCATTGATATCCTCATTGACATCATCCGAGAGAAAGGTACCTTTTCCCTTTGATTTCCCTTTTCTATCCACGGATCCACCCCGGGTGATGCCTGAAGAGGCCAACCTAGAAACAGAGACTGGACAGGAGTGAGGGAATAAAGGTGGATATTTATTTGAAAGGCCTTCAGAGGCACACCCTGGGCAGGCCAAAGGCTGCACCCAAGATGGACCCCGAGTCACGAGTTCTTCACACTTTTATAGCTTTGCTCCATTTGCATCTCAACCCAATTTCACCAATTAAACTTTAGCTAATGATGGAATTTGCCCTCAGCTTGCCCCCCTTCTCAAGATGCTGGGTTACACATTTTGGGCCTAGGCCGGGCTGGGTGTCCTTGGAGAGCAGCCTGGAGAGGCTTTGTTCTGTCTGTCTCAGCATGAGAGAGCAGCAGCTCCCAGGCTCCAGGACACTGCAGAGTTACACACTGGGAATGCAGGATTGGAAAAATATGAAAGCTAAAACATAAGGCATCACAGGAAAGCTGCTGCAGGATTCAGGTGAGCTCCACCCTCACCGTGTTGATTTTCCCCCTCTTCCCACTGCCGTGGGTGTCCCCAGGGGTGGACTGTGACATCGATGTCCCCAAGACCATCCAGATGGTGAGGTCCCAGCGCTCAGGGATGGTGCAGACAGAGGCTCAGTACAGGTTCATTTACATGGCAGTGCAGCACTACATCGAGACCCTCCAGCGCAGGATCGAGGAGGAGCAGGTGGGTCCATCCCAAATATCCAACGGGAACACTTTGGGATCCCAGCAGGGAGCCGTGTTGGTGGGGATTTTTGGAGGGATTTGTGTTGTGAGAGGGCTGGGTCTGAAGGTGTGAGCACTCTCCTGTATTTCAGTTCGTTATGCTTAAGAGTTAATGAAAATATTAGGTGGAATGCTCTCCTTAAATTGTGGAATTCTTTCCCTACGTTATTGGGTGGAATCTTCTCCTGAAGTTATCAAGTGGAATCCTCTCCTTAAATTATCAGGTGGAATCCTCTCCTTGAATTAGGTAGAATCCTCTCCCTAAAATATCAAGTGGAATCCTGTCCTTAAAATATCATGTGGAATCCTTTCCCTAAATTATCGAGTGGAATCATCTCCTTAAATTAGGTGGAATCCTCTCCCTAGTATATTAAGTGGAATCCTCTCCTTAAGATATTAAGTTGAATCCTCTCCTTAAAATTTTAAGTGGAATCTTCTTACATTATTGAGTGGAATCCTCTCCTTAAATTTTCAAGTGAAATCTTCTCCTTAAATTATCAGGTGGAATCCTCTCCCTAAATTATCGAGTGGAATCCTCTCCTTAAAATATCGGGTGGAATCCTCTCCTTAAAATATCGGGTGGAATCCTCTCCTTAAAATATCGGGTGGAATCCTCTCCTTAAAATATCAGGTGGAATCTTCTCCTCAAATTACTAACTGGAATTTTCTGTTTAAAATAAGAGGTGGAATCCTCTCCCTAAATTATCAAGTGGAATCCTATTCTTAAATTATCAAGTGGAATCCTCTCCTTGAATGAAGTGGAATCCTCTCCTACCCTCCCTGTCCCCAGCCCTGCCCCCAGATCTGAAATTTCCTTCCTATTATCGAATTTCCTGTGCAGGAAGAATAAAAGATAAGGGTCTGTTGTGATTAAAGCAGAACCTGGTGATCTTTGTGTTTTAAAGAGATTTCAAATCTTGTTTCCTGCATTCCTGAAAGGAGGAGGAGGATCAAATGCTGATTGCTCCAGTTCCAGTTTGGGGGTTTATTGGTAGGAAATCGCTCTGTTGGAGTGGAAAATGGAAGGGTGAGCGTGGTGATCCAACAAAAAGCACTTCCAGGAGTGTGCTGGGATCAGAAATGTTTGGGAATAAGTGGTGACAGCCACCACAAGACCTTTCCCTGCTCAGGGAATTCCCTGCACTCCAGTTTGGGGGGGTTTTACAGCACTTTCCTGGTTTTTGGTGATAAAGAGCTGATGTTCTCTCCCTGTCCCTGCTGCTCCCTGCCCTGACCTCGCAGCGCTTGGGATTTGTACCTTTTGCTTCTTATGCTAATTAAATCCATATTTTTACTCTTTTTTAGTATCTTTTTCCCTGCTAGGGACTCTCCAACACGTTCTGAGTTAGTTCTTCTTTATCAGCTGCTTCCTGCAAAATGTCCTTGTGGTCCATCCCACAAATTCTGCATTCCACCAATCCACATTTCTCTCCCAGATTTTGTTCATTGAAGCAAATCCGGGTTTGCTCAACAAAACTTTTCCCACAAACAGCTCAGGACAGCTCTGCCAAATGCTGGCTGAGAGTGGTTTAAGGATCACCGGGAACACCAGAACGAGCTGAGCGAGTTCTGAGCGTGTTTCAGGAGACCACCTTGGAAAAGCTTCAATTCCATGAATGTTCTTAATGGGAATTTGGGAGCCTGAACTCCCCGGAGGCTCTGCCACCTTCTGCTGCGAGGTTGGGTCAGGCCTCAGGACTTGCTGGAGCATTAAAAAACCCCAAATAAACCCACAACCCCCTCCCCAAACCCCAATTCCCTGCAAAACTTCCAATTCCTGTGTTGTAGTTTCGGTGTTTTCGGGCATTGTGAACGCCTGGAAAAAAAGGGAAAAATCCAAATCCCGTTTCTTTCCCGGCGTAGTTCCTGGCAGGATTTGGAGCTGGGTGCCAGCACGATTGGCTCCCAGCAGGATCCAAATAACAGCTTGGCTGCTTTTTATATCAAACCTAATGGGCTCAGAGATTATTTTATTGGAGCTCCTGCAAACAACGGGCTCGCTGCGTTGGCCCCGGCTCCGAGCTGGAAATGGGGTCAGTGGGAAGCTCAGTGAATGAAGTGGGGACTTTTCTGCCAAGGAAATGAGGATGGAGTGCATTCAGAGGGTGGGTGGGTTCTGCTGGAGGTGGTGGGATGGGGGGAAATGGGGATTTTTGGGTTTTGTCTCACTGATAGCTCGAGGCGAGCTTTAGGTGTGCTCAGTGCTCAGAACCGAGCTCTCCCCTGGCAGACAAACCTAAAACCACCCGTGGTTACCTCCTCTTGGAATTTTCTCACTGTTTCAATGATTCTTTGCTGGGATTAACCCCAAAACCTGGCTTTTTGCTGTGTGTTTTGCTTCACAGAAGAGCAAGAGGAAAGGTCACGAGTACACAAACATTAAATATTCGTTATCGGACCAGACGAGCGGGGATCAGAGCCCTCTTCCCCCCTGCACCCCAACCCCAACGTGTCCAGAGTAAGTTCAGTCCTGATCTCAGTTTTGAGCTCTTCTGTCTCATTTTCAGAGACCTCAAACGAGGCCCTGCAGAACCTGCCCCGTTGCCCTGGGCTGTGCTCTGAAAATAAATCCAGTGAAATAAATTGTCCCTGAATTACGTGGCGTGTACAACAGGATTTCTTTTTTTGTCTCAAATGAGATTGTTGGGACTCTAAATCCTGATTTCATTGCAGAATGAGAGAAGATAGTGCTAGAGTATATGAAAACGTGGGGCTGATGCAACAGCAGAAGAGTTTCAGATGAGAAGATGCTCAGAGCCTTCCAGGCCAAGGCAGGTGTGTATGGCCAGGGGAGGGGCTGTGGCCAGCCTGGCTTGGGACAAAATGTTCCCAGGAATGCCCAAAATGCTTGGAATTTATCCCCCTCAGGGTGCCCGAGCTCCAAAAGCTAATTTTAATTTAATTTTAGTGACACCTCATTAAAATCTCACCTTCTACTGCCAAAGCACCCACAACCTTGCTAAGCCAGGGTTGAGACTTTGGGTTGAATTTAAGATTTATGGAGTCAAAACTGAGCACTTCTGTACAATGAATAAGAAATAACTGCTGGCTTTTCTCCTAAATAATTCTTTTTTTTTTTTTTTTTTTTCCATTCCCAGACATGAAAATGGTTTTTAAAAAGGTCAGGAAAGAGATGGAAGAAGCTTCACGTGACCAGTGAGCTCTGAGGGCTTGGTACCTTTTTATTTACGGTTTTAATCCTTCAGTAGGCAAAACTTCAGAGCATCTAAAGATTGTTTTTTATCTCTTCTCTCCAATTTCCAATTGCTCGTTTTCCAAAATAAAAGGAAATCCTTTCTACAAGGTAGACAATTACTTTGTAGAGTCAAGTTTTGAATCCTGCAAAAACTGTTGGACTCTCATCCATTTGTTTTGTTTTTTTTTTTTAAATAGTATTTTGGTTTCACAGTATGGCTGTTAGTGGGGTTTCTTTGTTTTTNATCCGTGACACTAAAAATGTAAAATACTGATGGGAACAATGTGGATTGTTGGAAAACAGTGGATCACCAGCGTGGCCAGAACCAAGTGCATGATCAAATTAGTCCTGATACATTTCAAACTCAGGCTGAGCTTCCTGGGCTGAGCAGTTCTGGAGATGAAGGTGCTTCCTTGTGATAATTGGTGGCTTTGATTCCCATCTCGCTGCGTGGCTGGGTCGGGCTATTTTGGAGGAATTTATGCAAAGTTGCTTTGACATCAAACAAAATTTATTTTCCGTGATCTCTGCCCGGAATAGGAATTCCCAGTGTCCTTCAGGAGCCGAGGTGACCTGGGGGTGCTTTGTGAGGACACTCTGTGGTGACTTTGTGCTCGATTAAACGAGACCGAACCCGGTAGAATTCAGGAATTAATTACAAAATTGCAGGATGTTCAAACCAGTGAGACCAGTAACCCTCTCCTGGTGTCAGGGAACCTTCCCCTCCTTGTGCTGGGGAGGTGGAAGCTGTGGAGGAGCCTCCTGGATTTTTAGGAAGGAGGGATCCGGGGATTCCTGGTGGGACAGGGAGCAGCGAGGCCACACCGAGGGCACTGTCCCACCCCAAAGTGCCTTTGGGGGAGCTGCCTGGACCTTCCTGTCCCAATCCCATAAAAAATCACCTGGAACCATTTATGGTTGTCAGGGAGACAAAACCTCTTCCAGAGGCTCCCCGAGGAAGTGAGCTCCCACTGAATTCCTTCCCGTGGCCTGGAATTCCTTCCCGTGGCTCCTTGGAGCTGTGGATGGCAGGAGCAGACCCGAGGAGTGTCCCCAGCACCTTGTCCCCGGTTTTGGGGACATTCTGTGACTTCAGTGGTGCTCAGGAATGGTTCCCACCCTCACACAGGGCGCTGGAATGGGGTTATTGGCCTTCCTGGTGGGATTCTGCTGGAGCCTGGAATGTAACTACTGCAGCTTTGTGAGAGGTGGGGTGGGAGATTCCGTTCCCTGCTCCTCGGAGCGCTTTGCAAATCCCAATTTTGGAGCAGTTTTGAGCTGAATTAAGGTGTTTTTTTTAATGTTAAGCAGGATTTTGTTCCTTGGCCTCTTGTCCTTTTTGTCTTTCGGGCCTTTGGGATTTGAGTTTTCGGAACTCCTGCCACCAGCACACCACAAATGTGTTTGACTGCCACAGCCTTATGCTCTAGCCCTAAATCCTTGTGCCCTTCCTGGGCTGGAATAGATGATGAGGAGAGGGAAACGTGGTGATTCGGCAGTGAGATTCCTGTTCTCCATCCCCTGTCCCTATTCCCAGCTCCTTCCTGCTGAACAGGGATCGCTTGGAAGCGTTGGGATTTGCATGGAGCAATTCAATATTTGCCTCAAGCTCTGTGCAGAGACAAATCCTGCACTTCAGAGGAGGGAGCGAGGTGGGGACAGAGCCAGAGGGGGTTTGGAGCTGCTCTGCTCCAAACTGGGAACTCAGGGGGGGAAAAGTCAGGAGAAAGCAGGGAAAGGATCCTGAGGGAATCTCAGCTCTCTGCACTCCATGGCCAGCACAGCGTTGCCTCCTGACCTCGTTCAGAACCTGCCTCTGTAGGATTTTATTTGGAATTTTTCCTTGGAAGCAGGGAATTGTTGCTGCAGGATGTGTCTGAATCCCGGGGAGCACGTGGTGTGGGGGAATGTCGGTGAGGGGGGAGCAGGATCTGAAAAATTGGGGATAAAGGAATAAATTCTCCTTTCTGAACCAGTGGTGGGGAGCCCCTGCACCCTAAAATCTGTCACCAGAGACGGTTCCCAAAGTGTTTCCTGCATTAATTCCAGCAAATAACTTTGGGGTTCTGACAGATGAAGCGATGAAGAGAAACATCCTTTGGTTCGGGGGAGATCAGTGAGTGTGGGATCCAGGCATTCCCAGTTTTAGGGAATTCAGTTGGAAGCAAAGGAAACATCCTTTGGTTTGGGGGAGATCAATGAGTGTGGGATTCAGGCATTCCCAGTTTTAGGAAATTCAGTGGAAGCAAAGGAAATATCCTTTGGTTCAGGGGAGATCAGTGAGTGTGGGATTCCCAGAATTAGGGAATTCGGTTGGAAGCAAAGGAAACATCCTTTGGTTTGGGGGAGATCAGTGAGTGTGGGATTCCCAGTTTTAGGGGATTCAGTGGAAGCAAAGGAAACATCCTTTGATTTAGGGGAGATCAGTGAGTGTGGGATTCCCAGAATTAGGGGATTCAGTGGAATCGGTGCTGGCTGAGCTCGTTCTGGAGCAGGAATGGGAAAGGGATCCAGGGCTCCAGGGTTCTCTTGGAGAATTCTTTGTCCCACGAGGGAGATTCACCCCAGCTCCCAAGGCACAGCGACTGGTGCCAGTGTGAATCTGCTGCAGACTTCACTTACTGAATGTTTTAGAGATAAACTTTAATTTCAGCTAATTCCTGTTAGGCCTCATTGGTTCTATTAATCCTGACCAAACTTTCCTTTTTTTTTTTTTTTTTTTCCTCCTAAAAGAAGTGTTTGAGGCACGATTAACCAGGACACAGCTAACAAAAGTTACCCCTCCTGTTCCCTTTTTTCCTTGTAGGGCTGAGGAAATTCGCAGCTGGGACTAGGATGTGTTGTCAGGGTTTGATTTTTCTACCCATAACTCCATTATTTCAAATTAATTGTTCATTTCTCCCTTTTCCATAGTGAAAGGTAATGAATAATTTCAAGCCTGTTTATTTATGACATTACTGTGATTTTTTTTTTTTATTGCAGTACTAAAGACTAATGAAAAAAGGATCTTATTAGGTGGAATAGGCCTTGCATTTATTTTTTTTTTTCCTGCAATGTATGAAGTATTGTACCAGAGTATTAAATGAAATGTGATATTTTATTGCAAAATTTCTGTCCTTTAAAAGGAATACATTTAGGATGTCATCAATTTGATGTGAATCATGTAAATGTTGAGAAATGAGCTGTTTATTCTACATCTGGTGTTTCAAAAAGATTTCACCTCTTGCCTTTTGCCCACAGTCTGTAGCCCATTTACAGTTGTCAAAAATGTGACATTAAATAATAGTTCCTGTATAGAAATAGTGGTGGTTGTCCATTGTTTTCTGGGCTGGTATTTATGGGGTTTAATTCAGTTGCAGTGGGGTTGGTTGTTTTTTTTTTTTTTAATTGCTGCCAAGCTGTGTTATCAGGAATGAACCATATCTGTAAACAGCAGAAATTCCATTAAAAAAAAAAAAATTTAAAAAGGGAAAAAAAGACATTCAAAAAAAGGAAAAAAAAAAAAAAGAAATAAAAATAATCTTCTTACCATGGTTTGTCAGTCCCTGTGTGTTCTCCAGCTGAAGATGGGATATTGGGAAGGAATTCTTCCCTGGGAGGGTGGGGAGGGGCTGGGATGGAATTCCCAGAGAAGCTGTGGCTGCCCCTGGATCCCTGGAAGTGTCCAAGGCCAGGTTGGATGGGGCTTGGAGCAGCCTGGGATAGGGGAAGGTGTCCCTGCCATGGCAGGGGGTGGAATGGGATGATCCTTAAGATCCCATTCCAGGATTCTTCCAACCCAAACCATTCCAGGATTCTGTGATTCCGTGCTCAGATTCCGTGCTGGGGTTCAGCCTCTCCCTTTGTGTATGACGAGTTTTAATTAGGAAGGAAGGAGGAAAGACAATCCCATTCTTTCCACATCCCCCTCAGGCACATCCAGCTCTGCTGGGATGAGGGACAGAAGCTGCTCCTTCCTCCCAATTTCCAGCTCTTCCCCTGTTGGTTTTTGGGGCTCTGCTGTTTCCAAGGTTTCCAGGGACCCCAAGGAGGGCTCGGTGCTCTGAGCAGGAGCTGGATTCTCTCCCGGCTCCTCTGCCAGCTGCTCCTCCTGGACTCTTCAGAAGCTCCCAGCATTCCTGACTCCCTTACTCTTAACTCCAAGCACTTCCCAAAATCTCCCATTCTCTGGGCCAGAGCAGAGGAGGGAATTTAATAAACCTGCCCTGGGGTTTTCCGTATCTTAGGTCCATCAGTAGTTTTTTCCTTCTCAAATCCATTGGGAAAGTTCCCACTATTGCTGTTGTTGATCCCAGAAATCAGCCTGTGTGAAGGGGTTGGAATCCCAGGAATATCCCACTGAATGTCGCCTCTCCCTCGCTCCCGGGAGCGTTAAAAACAGAACTGGAACTCTGCAGGGAATAAATCAGCTCAGCCCGAGCAGCGCTGCTCAAACAGCAGCAGGATCTGGAGTACAACAAGCTTTAATCCCAAGGTGGAGGCGAATCCCAGCAATAATCCAGGGAAATGGCAGGAAGGAGGCAGAGCCCAGGGCTGGCAGCAGGATCCGAACGCGGCCGGGAGCTTTGTGGAGCAGCAGCTTGGCTCTAAGGCGATTATCCCGTGGAGGAAGATTGATTTATTTGTTTTTACGAACGCGTCCAACAGTTTGCATCCAGCTCTGGGTGGTTTTGTAATCGCTGCCAGGGCTGGGGAGAGAGGGAGGGAAAATGGGAAAAAGGGAAGGAGGGGAGGGAAGGACTGTTCCAACCTGAGAACTTTGATGGAGATTGAAAGTGACGGTGCTGGGGTGACATTTGGTGTCCTGGCTTTGACTCCTGCTTGGGGTGACACTTCCAGCTTCTGCTGCTTTGAGGTGGCACTTCCAGCTTTTCCTGCTTTTTGGTGACACTTCCAGCTTCTCCTGCTCTGAGGTGACACTTCCAGCTTCTGCTGCTTTGAGGTGGCACTTCCAGCTTTTCCTGCTTTGAGGTGACACTTCCATCTTCTCCTGCTTTGAGGTGACGCTTCCAGCTTCTCCTGCTTCATGGTGACGCTTCCATCTTCTCCTGCTTTGAGGTGACACTTCCAGCTTCTCCTGCTCTGAGGTGACACTTCCAGCTTCTGCTTTGAGGTGACACTTCCAGTGTCTCCTGCTTCGAGGTGACACTTCCAGCCCTTCCTGCTTTTTGGTGGCACTTCCAGCTTCTCCTGTTTCATGGTGACACTTCCAGCCCTTCCTGCTTTGAGGTGACACTTCCAGCTTCTCCTGCTCTGTGGTCACACTTCCAGCTGCTGCTTTGAGGTGACACTTCCAGCTTCTCCTGCTCTGAGGAGACACTTCCAGCCCTTTCTGCTCTGAGGTGACACTTCCAGCCCTTCCTGCTCTGAGGTGACACTTCCAGCTTCTCCTGCTGCTCCTAGCTCTCCGTGTTTCCCACGCAGGTGAGTGTAAATCCATTTATTCTCGCGGCGTTCTCAGTGTTTGTACGAACAGAGGTGATCAGATATGGCTCAAGGACAAGTTTCTTATCTCCCTGAGCCCTTGGAACTCTGGCTGACTGTTCTCCGGGATGAATTCCTTGGGGGAATTCTGAGTTGTGCGGCTGCTCTCCCAAACGGGGCAGGAAAAGGGAAAATGTCCTTCAATCCCCATCTCTGCTGTGTCCTAAGGAATTGTTTTTCCAGCCCAACTTTCTTGGTGCTCTGTTTTCAGGGTGGCAATTCCTGTTTCATGTCCCTCGTGGTGCCTTTGGAGCCTTCCCATGCCCATCCTTTTCCTCGGGATCACCCCGGAGCTCAGCACGTGGCTCCTGTGCCTCAGCTCCCGGAAATCTTCCTTTGCCTTGAACAGGGGCCTGAGGCTCGAGCGTGTCTCTATTTTTTCCCTTTGTCTCTGGTAAATCTTGGGAAGGATACCTTCAAAGCATCCTTAATATGCTGCTCTCTTCCCGTTTTCCCCACGGAGCCAGGCAGCAGAACAATTCCGAGATCAAAACCTCGGATTTGAAAAATCCCAGCTCTCCCAAGGAATGCCTCGAGTGTTGGAAGGGCTGGGACATTTTTAGCACATCTCATCTTGACAGCTCCCTGGTTTCCACGTGTGCAGGTTTGCTCCCGATGGAGGAAAAAATCTTTGGATTCTTCTCCTTATCCGTGTCATTGGGAACGGGAGGGGGAGGAACTCCCTCGTCTCTCCTGTGCTGGGGATCAGGCTGGGAAGCGCGGTGATTCCTTCTGCTCTTTTTATTTAACAGTGTTATGTCTGAGCTGCAGGTTAGGATGATTTTCCCGGCTGGAATTTTTAATTTGGTGCCAGTCCCATGGATATTTCCAGCTGTGGATGGCACTTGAGGGATACAAAGCGCTGGAGAGAGAAATACGGACCAGTGGTGGCTTTTCCAAACTCCTTGATCCCACTGATCCTCGTGCATTTGGGGTTCTGGATTTGAGGAGGGGGTGGTGGGATGGGTGTGGGATTGTGCTCCCATCCTTCAGGCTCCCAAATCCTCCAGCCCATCAGAGATTTGGGATATTGCAGGTTGATTCCCATTCTCCTGAGCTCAGGGAAGGCAGCACTAGGAGCATCCCTGCTGGATCTCTGCCATTCCCAGTTTCCTGCCCTCTCCTCCTTCCCAGCTCCGTGCTCCAGAGGCTGCTGCTGTCCCTAATGAAGAGATTGGACTAAACACTGCCTGGAATCAATCCCTGAGGATTCTCCCACGAGGATCTGCTGGAAGTTAAAACCTTATTGATCCACAGCAGCTCGTAATTGTCCAAATCAGCAGCGGCTGCAGGAATTCCTGTTCTCTCTGCTGTTCCCCAGGCTGAGATCCACCCAGGAATGGCAGTCTGCAAAACTGCTCCTGGAATTCAGCTGAGTCAATCCAAGGGCCCTGAGTGGTGACTCCCATCGCAGGGATAACACTGCAGAGAGAATTCCAGGCTGGAATTTGGCTTGGAAGGGACCTTAAAGCTCATCCTGTTCCAACTCCTGCCACTTCCACTGTCCCAGGTTGCTCCAAGCCCCGTCCAGCCTGGCCTTGGGCACTTCCAGGGATCCAGGGGCAGCCACAGCTTCTCTGGGAATTCTATTCCAGGGCCTCCCCACCCTCACAGGATGGCACATTCCCAATATCCCGTCTAAACCCCCTCTCTTCACCCCAGTGGGCACCACAAGAACCTGAGTGAGACATCCAGCTGCACTTCCCAGGGCTGGGTTGCCAAATCCACTCCCCTGGGAGCTCCAGTTTTGGAACAAAGGAGATTATTTTGGGCTCTGGTTCTCCAAGCATCACCCACAGACTCCAGGGGAGCTTCCAGCAGCGTTTCCCAAACCATCCCTACACCAGGATCCCGTTCCTTTGCATCACAGCCTCGCTCTTACGGGTTTGGTGTTAATTAATTGTGCTTTAAACGTGCAAAAATTGCCGTGAGTCCGTGTTTTCCATCCCTGCCTTCCCCTTCCTGCCTTTCCCGTGGCCGGAGGTTGCTTCTCCCAGCGTTTTCCCGGCGTTTTCCCGGGATTTAGCAGCGCTGCACAGGCACAGAGCTCCTCAGGCCGGGGCTGATCCGCGCTGGAGCTGTTTTATCTCTATTAATAGCGATTTCCTCACGGAGGATTTTTCTGCTTCCGTGCGCTTAGGGAAGGTTGCTTTCAAATTCTCTCGCTATCACTCCCGATAAATGGTGTGGCAGCTCCAGGATAAATAGGCAGGATGGGGGAAAGGCGTTGCCATGGCGACGCAGGGATTTCGCTGATCGGTATCCATGGCGATTGTTGCTAAATTCTGAGAGGTTTTAAAAACGCTTTTTTTTGGGGGGGTTTTGGTTTGGTTTGGTTTTTTTTTGGGGGTGCGGCGCCGGCAGCACACGCGGGGGTGTGGCCGCACACGTGCCGCCGCCCGCTTCCCGCAGGGAATTCTGCAGGAATGAACAGGGAGGGGGAGTTTATTTTAAGGCCCTTTGGATGCTGTGTCATGTGGCACCGCCAGCCCTGTCCCAACCTCCCGCGCCGGGGATCCGACCCCTTGGAATGGGAATTCGGGAAACTGGGAAGGACACCCGGGGCCGCCTCTGTGGGGTTGCGGTGATGGGAGCACCTCTGGATGGCCGAAAGGTTGGGAATGGTGGTGGAAGCTGCCGTGGGATGCCCGTGCTGGTGTGGAATGGGGTTTTCCCAGCACAGCGCTTATCCCTGTGCTCGCAGAGCCTTCGGAATTCCTCTCCTCGAGGAATGGCCCTGCTGGAAGCCGGCCTGAGGGGCAGGAGGATGCTCCTGATCCCGTGCGGTGGGAATGGCAGCCTGATCCTCCCCGGGCTCGGTTTGGCACAGGGAATAAATGGGAAAAAACCCCTTTTGCTGTGGGACCTGGAGCTGCGGGAGCTGGGTGGGAACCCGGGAGGAGCCGGAGCCGGTGCTGTGGTTGGAAGCGGAGCAGGAGCAGGAGCAGGAGCAGGAGCAGGAGCTGGAGCAGGAGCAGGAGCAGGAACAGGAGCAGGAACAGGAAAAGGAACAGAAGCAGGAGCAGGAGCAGGAGCAGGAGCTGGAGCAGGAGCTGGAGCTGGAGCAGGAGCAGGAGCTGGAGCTGGAGCAGAAACAGGAGCAGGAGCTGGAGCTGGAGCTGGAGC
>VWZT01006667.1:0-40081 GCA_013397055.1 Pachycephala philippinensis
TGTCCAAACAAACTCTGGAAACATTGCTAAAAAATGCTGAATGTGCTGCTTTATGTGTCTATTGAAACAAAAAAATGTGGATTATGAGGCTGATAATGGCTAGGGAAGCCTGAGGGGCTTGTTTGATGGATATTTGTTTACCAAAGTTTATTTATTTCGAGTAACTGTTCCAGGAAAGCTCTGGGCCCAGCACAGCATATTCCACGGGTTCCATTTAACAACCTCCCTGCCATCAATAAAACCATTTCCTTAAGTGCTTCCCTGAACTGGTGGTGCCACAAACCTCTGCTATCCATCACCCAGGGAACGCTTTCCCTGCCACTCCAGAGCACAAAAGCAGGGAACACAAAAGTCTCCAGGGAGGCTTTCCCAGCAGGTTTCCCAGCTGAGTGTGCTTTCATTGCTCCACAAAGGAGATCAGGGCTTTCAGGGCAAGGTGTGATATTGAACTCCAGGGAGGAGGAATGGGGAAGGCTCAGGGACACTGAGAGGGGTAAAAACAACGAGAGCTCCATTAAGGGAAGAGCTGGAGCAGCGTGGTCTCTGCTGGCTCCTGCTTCGGTTTCCAGGAATTTGGAGCTGATTCCTTTCTGACAAAAAGCTGGGAAGAAGAACTGTTGGAAGCCCAGGGGTACAGGCTAAGCTGGAGAGAATAGTACAGGAAAGCAATCTAGGAAATGAGGTACTGTTAAAAATGTAGTAATTTAAGAAGAGGCATTTATCTCTTTGCTTTGAACAGGTCCATTTCTAATTAAATCACACACAACTTGCAAAGCTCGTTAGTTGGGCAGAGTGAGCTCCCTGGTTGTATTAATTCAGTCAGCTGGGCTAATGATTGGGGTTTCAGCTGAGGAACCATGCTAGGAAACAGAAACAGAAATACCTTATACCTTTTCCACAGTTTCACAAGATGTGTTTTTTTCACTGTTTTGGTATCAAATATTTAATATAAGTTACAGTTAAATTTCAGTCCTTCATTCCTGTAAGAATCTGTTTGCAGTTACCAGTCCAGCCAGGACCAGAATTGTTGTTATGGAAGGACACCTGGCACAGATCCAGTGGGAACACTCCCATAATCCCCACATTCCACCTCTGCATGGCTGAACCCACCCTGCAATCCCAGTTCTCCAAACTGGGAACTCTCCAGTAGCTCTGGTCACATCCTAGCAAGGAAAAAGCCTGAGCTGCTTTTAGAGGCCTGGAGTCTCCTCCAGACACTCAACTGAGCAAGACAAGGAGCTGTGAAGCCTTACCAAAGCATTAAAAACAGATTTTCCCCCAAAGAGACTCTGGAGAGAATGAATTTGGATTCATCCCATGTTGTGTCATTTTCCCAAAGCACATCACAATTCAAGATCAGATGCTGTGAGCTCCGTCTCAGACAAAAGCAGTTTTCATTTTATAGTAATTGACAACCAAAATATTTTGATTTTGTTTACCAAACAGACAGAGAAACAATATCAACTGAGTCATTTTGTTGCAGTGGAAAAGCAGAACATATTTGAAGTTCATTTTTGAAGTATGTGCAGTTCTTCTGAAAGAAATGCAAATAGACGTTGTACAGCAAATATTTCTTGTAGAAAAACACGTTTCTTTATGCCTAAACAATGGATCTTCATCCTCATTCCAATACCACTTTTGATCCAACAAAATATGGCAGAGGTAATGAACATTAAAATTGAATGCCAGTGTTATTTATGAATTTTTATGAGGTCAAATTAGAGACCAGTGATAATTAGATACCAGTGATCATGATAATGATTACAAAGATAAGAATTCCAATGGATCTGTGGCGTACAGAAAGAGGAATAAATTTTGCAGTTCTCAGTGCAAATGAGGAAATTACTTGCTGGGAGTCTCTGAAATACAACAATAATTACTGAAAGTCAGAGCAGAACACACTGCTCAGGTGATGACTCAGTGGGTAAGACCTGAAATCAGAGGAGAAACGTTATAACAACACTCCTAAAAAACCCCAAACCATCTCATTCTTATTTTAATCGCTGCTGAACACAAAAAGCACGAAGCGAGAAGGCGTCTGATGCAGAAGGAACAAGTGTCAGCATGGTTTGAACCATAATCATGAATATAAATCACTTGATTATGGCTGAAAATTAATAACTGCTGCCGCTCAAGATAGCAAAGGGTAGCTCTTAGCAGAACCAAGTCTTATGTATTGCCAATATTTATTATCTACCTTCTCAGCTGACAAAGAAATTACAAGATTGCATGAAAAAAAGAAGAATATTTTTCCTTTGGCCGTTCATGCATAAATATGTGGAAATATCAAAATGTGCCTGACATTATTACTTGACGAAAATCTATCAGCTGCTTTTTGATTTTTTTTTTAAGATGGACTGAGAGAACATCAGGGATATTCCAAAATGGGAAGTGTCCTGCAAGGCAGAGATTGGAACCTGGCATTTGGAGCTGACAATGTTCACTCCAGGATCGAGTTCACTGCCTGGAAATGAAGGGGAAAAGGACAATTAATGTTTGCTTCCAGCTAATTGCTGGCTCCTGATAATGCACCGAGTTGAAAGTGACTCTCAGCTGCGTCCTCCCAGCTCTGCTCTGGGCAAAACTCAGAGAAAGGAATTCTTCATTTGCAGTTGGATGAAAACACTAAGCACAGCAAATCTGAAAAAAAAATCCCAAACAAGCAGAAAGAAATTTAATTCATTAGTAATTATCCTCCCTCCTCAAATACCTGAATTCCCAATTTGTTGATTTTTCTGACCAAACCCTCTGTGGGTGCTGGTTTGGGCTCCTTTTGCTGGGAACCACTGTCAGGTTTTACTCTCAAATCTTTCTTCTCTCAGCTTCTTCAGCTTTATGTGATTTTTTTTTTCCCCATGTTCCTTCTTACCTGGAATGTCCCAGCAGAAAGGAATTTTCACTCCTCCTATCAGACCTAGAAACATCAGAGACGTTTTCTGAATGGGGACATATCAAGGTTAATATTGAAGTTAAATTAGAATAAAGATTTCAATAAAAAAATGGGTATTGCTTCATATGAAACCTAATTGGTGAAAAGTTGAAGAACTGGTTAAAAAATGTAGTATCAGGTTTTAAATCCCTTTAAAAAGACTGTCCTTCCCTCTCCTTTGATTCCTTAAAAACAGGGAGAAGTCTTAAACCTCCCAAGGCACGTCATTAATATTGTGCCTTCTAGAAATGGATAAATTCACGTGTGATGTGCTTAACTAAAGCAGATACTCTTCGATAATTCAAATATGGGCACACGAGAATTTTGGATTTAAGAGCCCAAATCACCCCTCTGTATTTAGGCTGTCCAAAAGCTCACTAACATAAAATAAATATTGACACAACCCCCTCTTGGTGCCAGTTTGGAGACACATATGCACAGACCCCCAGGAAGCCCAGGAGTCTGCCAGCTCCAAAGATCCTTGAGTCATACATCAGGCAGGTCCAAAATAGCCTTTGATGGATTTTGTAATGCTAGGTATGAAAAAAACCCCAATAAATTGGGGACTCTTAATTTCTTGGCTTGCAAATATGCGTAGTTTTACAACCAAAAAGAGCAGAAATTTTAGGGGTTTCTTTCAAATGAAGGTTAATATCTAGGTTAATAATTACAACAATAATAATGATTAAAAGAAAGCATTTTAAGATGAAATTACTAATCTGAAATAATGACAATGTCCTAAAAGGAATAAAAACCTCCAGTTAATAAATAACACTCAAAACGCACCTTATTAAGTCCTAACTTCATTATCCACCATTCCTAACCTATTCCATTGAGCTTTTTCACGTTTTTCTTGAACAAAAGCTGAAATGACAGATGAAGCCCCAGCTTTTGGAGAGAGGAAAAGATAATTCTGAAAGGGGCTGCTTAATGAAATCAGGGCTTTGAGCCTTTGCAGTTTTTTTGTCGGAGCTTTTCTGCTGCTCCCGTGACTTTCCCTGTCCTTGCTGCAGATGGTCCTGCAGCCAATTCCTGTGTTCCTTGCTGCTCCTGAGCAGGAAACAAAGCAAAGCCACCTTTATTATCCCTTGATTCCTCGCCAGCTTTTTGCTTATTTAGACATGATACTGCTGGATAATATTCAGCTTCGTGTTTCGTACCAGCGAAAAATAATAGATGGCTATTGCAGGAAAACAAAAGGATTAAAGGCTCAGGAGCTTCGGGTGCATGTTTAATATTCAGATATTTGTAATAACAACCGAGAGATGCAAAAAACATCAGTGCCAAGGAGGTAATTTCCTTACACCTGTTTGTGTGTGGTAATTCAGGGAGCACTGCCCAGGAAGGATGGTGTGGGTGAGGGACAGTCCTGAGGCAGAACCCAGCAGCTCATCCCAGCACCATCCAAGGAGTGGGAAACTCAAATTCACAGCTTTGACCTCCATTGTCACTGCCACCTCCATGGAATTTCAACTTCTAGTGGCCTCTAAACCTGTTACTGCTGGACTAAGGACAGGTAGAAAAAAGACCCATAGTTCAGGCTTGAGAATATAGAGAGAGCTTTAATAATAAAAGTAAGGTCTTTATATGTTAGTTCCTAAGAAGTGCGTTAAAGTGGCATAAGACAATTGGTTCTCTGGCCATCCACTCCTTGGGGTGATTGGCCAAATTCTGAACCAGCCGTTTCTAAATATTTTCTAGCTAAAACCATAACAATNAGTGCCAAGGAGGTAATTTCCTTACACCTGTTTGTGTGTGGTAATTCAGGGAGCACTGCCCAGGAAGGATGGTGTGGGTGAGGGACAGTCCTGAGGCAGAACCCAGCAGCTCATCCCAGCACCATCCAAGGAGTGGGAAACTCAAATTCACAGCTTTGACCTCCATTGTCACTGCCACCTCCATGGAATTTCAACTTCTAGTGACCTCTAAACCTCCACCCAGGGGTAATTTTTGTGAATTCCAATCCTTCATGGAAAAATGTTAAACCATGCCATTAGATTTCTCTCTTTTACANACATGAGAAAGACAGGGTTCTCACAAAATGCTGAGAGAGTTGGAGGATCTTTTCTGCTAATGCTTTCCCAGTATCCATATAAACCTGCACCACCTAGGGGTAATTTTTGTGTCACTGGGATGAAGGATTCCAATCCTCCATGGAAAAATGTTAAACCACGCCATTAGATTTCTCTCTTTTACACAAATCCTTACAGATTCTGACCATACTGGTTCCGAGGTTCTCTCTCCAAACACAACAGCTGGAAGATTTGTTTGTTTGGGGTTTTTAATGATATTTTTACACTCATTTGTAATTCAAGTGGGAGTGGGAATGAAAGCATCAGACAGTGCCAGACTTTGAACAAAGCCTGGGGGCTGTGAGTGTTGGTGTGTGGGTGCTGTTCCTCACACCTTCTGCAGGCACCAGAGCAGAAGGAGCTGTACCTACACCCACCCCAGAGAACCCTCAGCCCTCCCTGGGGTAAATCTTGCTGCCTTGGCTGCCTCTGAGTTGTTTTCTCCTCACTGAAGATCTGCTGTGCTCAGGAGGAGGCTGCTGCTCGTTTCCCCTCTTCCCCTCTCCCACAAAATGGGATCCTGTCTTTCAGCCCACTGGATTTTCCTCTGCAGCCCCTGAGTCCTGGGTGAGTTCAGGGCAGCAGCATCAAGCACTGCAAAGGTCCATGGTGTGGAGGATTTGCTGGGCTGACTTTGTCACATCAAACACACAAAAACCCAATCAAGGCACAGTAGCTGATAATTCTTAAAAGCAGCTCCAAAATCAGCAGGTTTTCCATATTCAGGGAAGACACAGAGATCCCTTCCCTTACACCCTGAGGTGTTAACACTCATTGAACAGAAGATTTCATGACTTGAAGCTCATTCGAGGTTCTTTAGTATCACTGCCACCATAATTTTTGGCATTGCTCTATCCCATTAATATTTACCTTGTGATAATTTATTTACCTCATCCTTAGGAGGTGTTTACACTCTCCACATGACAAAACTCCCAGCATTTGTGCCCATTTTATTTCCCCTCTAAACTGCTCTCTCATCCAAACTCCTCTCCTCTGAACATCAAAATCCTTGATTCAAGCTCTTGCCATTACTGAATATCACACAATATGGAGGAAAATATATTGGGAATCAGTCTGGGATAGAAAACTACTTGACCCAGGCAATTCTCTGCTCTTATGAGGCTGCTGGGAGAGCAAAGCTCCCTCTCCAGCCTGCAGAGAAATGATTTTACAGCTTGAGGTGCACAGGGGGACTGAGCAGTCCTGATCAGCAGAGAAATGGACACTGAGGTGTCCCCCAGGAGCAGCAGAAGAGACTCCAGAAAAAGGGAGTGGAGACAATGGAAAGGCAGGAACAGGGAACCAGCCAAACCAAGGGGGGAAAACCTCAATCCCAGAATTTTTGCAGCCTAAAATTGACGTTTCCACAGGATGCAGGAGTGGCCATGGAGCACTGATAACCCTTTGTTCCAAGGAAGATAACTTTTCCAAAGGATAAGTTTGATGGTAAGAGTTTAGGAGCCAAGCTTGGAGACAGGAGTGCCTGCACCATCCCTGGGCAGACAGGAAAATCACGGATTATACTAAAGACGTGTTGGGGTAAGGAATTTCACAGTGACCAGTAAGAATAATAAATATTCAAAATACCCCTTAAATTCCCAACTCAACAGCAGGAGCTCTGCAGAGCCTTGGGAAATATTTATCCTTGCAGCTGATATTGAACTGGATTCTTGAGGAAATATGGATAAGGAAGGAATAATTTACTAACTCCCCAGAATTCCCAATGCAGCACTTGCTCCAGGAAAACTGTGCTCCAAGGAAGGAATACTGGATTTCCAGAGTGACCTTGTCCCAGAAAGTTTACTAGAGCTGCAGAAAGGATTTCATTGCAGTGGATAATACACATATAATTAACCCAAATTAACACTAAAATTAATCAATAAATTGGGAAATTAAAGCGAGTGAAGTCATTATCAGAGCAATATAAAACTTCACATAACATCCAGATTTATTGGGAAGGAAATGGGAAAGCCAATGAAAGGAGTGATGGAGGGATACTGTTACAGACTGTTGGATCTAAATTAGTATAAATTAAGCACCTTGTTAAATGAAACATTTTTCTGTGTGATTTGGAAGAATTGAAGCTGGTGGAACAGATCCCAAAGGAATGGGAGGTAATCCCAATGATAAAATAATAATAAATGCCAGAACTGGTGTGATAATATTGACAGCAATAATTATTATTCACCCACAAGAAAACATCTCGGGATCATCAAAAATAAGCTGGCCACGAGTGCTCAGGTGGAGATAGGGGTGAAAAATAAGGAAGAGAAAATAACATTGTGGCACAAAAATGCCTGAGATAGACTTTAATGTCCCAAAAATTTGATTAAGAGGATTACGTAATGCCATTCAAACATGGAATAATAATAATAAAACAAAGGGCAATTGGTGGCAATGATGACTCATGGATAGATGGAATTTTTGATCCTTTTTTGTTAGAAAAAATGTAATGTCCCTAATTTAAAATATAATGGTTGTCTGGTATTTGTACCAGGTTGAAGAAATAATGTGATAGACACTTAATTGCATAATTTAAGCTTTACTGTCTGCGTCAAAAAATTGAGATTTTGTCAAATCCATATCACTACCTGGTGATTATTGCAATTAGAATGAGGGGAATGCTCCAAAGAAAAGGGTTAAACTCAGGATCAAAAAAGTTTTAAGCTGATTTTTCCCATCCAAAAATCAACTTCTGTCACTTTTTCAACTTTTTTTTTTTTTTTGGTTCTGTAGAACACTTCTAAAATTCTGGGTTTCCATTGAAAGAGAGGAAGAAGTGAGATTTAACAGAATGCTGAATTTTGGAGGAAGGGTAGGAAGATCCCAGCAACAGAAGAGGCTGGAGACTCTCCCTCTGTTGGAAAACCAGGAAGGTTGAACACCTCGACAGTTCTGTTCCTATTTGGAAGATTCTCCATAGGAGTGACACCTCCTCAATTCTTGTACACATTTATTGATATAAACACACTTATATACATTTATTTCAGCTGCCTTTAGGAGTCCTTGATCAGGGAGATGCCCTGGTCAGGCACGAACCATGAGGATGGAAATCCACGCAGAGATTTAGAACTGAGACTATCAAAATATCTCTTAAAAAAATTACTTAAACACCTCCGATTATTTATGCTTCCATCACGGAGCAAGCAACACTAAAAACAATAAGAAGGGAACTAAAAAGGGAAAAGCTGATGAAAATCCAGGGGAAATCCTGCAAGAAATGTTGAATGCAAAGTGTCCCCAAGGCGTGCCACGTCCCCTGCACAGCATCCCTCAGCCTCTGCTCCCAGACCCGCAGCGTCCGAGGCACCAATGAGGGATGGCAGGAGAGCTCCCACTCGTTATTGAATGTGTGGAACAACACCTTGGCAAATTGGGTGAGACTGGAAGCACCACGATAACCCTGAATCTGCATTTTGAGGCTCTCGCAGGCCTGTGGAAGGTGTGTGCTGCCAGATAAAGCACCCGGCTTTGAAAAGGAGCCTTTAATCCATTAGACATTTGCCATCGAAATAGCTCCACTCTGCTAGACCCAGAGCTTTCCCTGGAACAGAAGTGCTGTTGCCCTTTTTTTTATTTTCCCGGTTATCTTGTTTTACAGCTTTCTCCACTCCAGTCCTTCGTCTCCATTCAGGCAATTATTTCCCTTTCCTTTTAGCAGAAATACAATATCTGATGGTGGCAAATGTGCAAAGCACAGAAATTCCTGAGTCTCACTCCAGCATCTTATTCCACTGCCCCATTTTCTCGTTTGTTGTGTAATTATGGGCAATTAGGGCTGAGAGCACCGAGGTCAGCTCTGCTCCTTGAAGTGTTTGCCATGAAAGCTCCACTTCAGCCCTGCTGTAGCTCACTGAAATCCAAGTGGCACAGAGGGGAAAATAGCAGGAGTTGGATTCAGTCTGAGCAAAGTCAGAACGTGCTTCCTTCAAGTGTCCAAATCCCAGAGCAGCCCCTCTGGGGGCATAAACCAAAATTGGGACTCACCCTTGTTCCCTTCTGGTTGTGATTCCTGCAATGTGTAAAACACATCCAGGGAAGACACAGCTCATACTCAGAGTCTTTGAAGAAATCACAGATATCAACTCCTGTCTGAAAGTTTAAAAATTATCTGATTGCAATACTATAAAATTATGTACAACTTCAAAGTAAATCAGTGTAAGGTGATAACCCATTAACTTATAAGGTATTCCAGAGAGACTGAACTCCATCACACCTGGAAGGAAAAATAATTCCTTACATTTACCCTCCCCTTGGTGTGCTGATGGTCACATAGATAATGCACATTCAACAATTAACTCCATTCCTCAAATTATTGAATATATCACTCAGTTCATGGCAGTTTCTGCTTCCTGGCTGCTCCAGCAGGGATACAAGCACCTTTCTCTCACTGGTGTGGATGCACTTCTGCTCCACGTCCTTGGAACAATCCCTTTGCACCCTGAATCACTACAGCAAAAACCAAACACAAAACAAGTCAGAAACTTGCCCTGATTAAATCCCACTGCCCTCCAACGTGAGCTCCATAATTGCCCAAACTGCTGCTTCAATAATGCACTATTTACTTATTTTTCTATAGGATCTGCAGCTTTAGTGACACCATAATTACAGCAAAGATCCACAAGTCACTTAAATTACCGTGGCAATTAAACCAGACTAATGTGGCCCAATTATTTCCTCCAAGACAAACAGCAACTTCTCCAGGATCCTTTATTCCTTGGTAAGGTGCCATCCAACATTTTCATTCTCTGCTTGCTTTCCCTGTGCCAATCATGTTTGGGAAGTGGCAGCTAAAATTTCCAAAGTGAGGACAGTGAAGGTCACATGTGGAACTGCTCTGGGATGAGCATGTGGTAAATTTGTGTTTTGGTGTTGAGGTGGCAGCTCTCTGCTCTGGGACTGAACCAAAATATCCATGGAAAGCAATCATTTGTGATAGAAATCTTGAATTTACCTCCAAATGGTTCCCACATTCAGAGTCCTGGCCACGCAAAAACCTCATTACAAAAGAACAGCACCAAGGCAATATCCTGAAGTTTCTGTGTCCAACGGGTGGAGAAATGAAGTGACACCAGGTTCCATAAAATATTGATGCTCACTTTTCAGTTACAGGATTTTATGTGTTTTGCATGCAAAAGGTCTTCCTGCTTGGAAGGTTTACTACCAGAATAAATTATTATTACAACGTGTCCTGGTTTGCACAAGTGATTCTTCAGCTGGCAGCAAAGAATAACTTGGGAGCTGATACAGAGACATCTTTTTAAAACTCACATTTTTCTAGAAAATTTAAGTGCAAGGATATCTGTACAAGCTGTGTAATTTATCACAGTGATTTTTGTTGGGGTAACTCTGCCTTACAGAACTCCATGGGAGTTATGCATTTCCTAAAATAATAAAGGGAATAGGCAAGCTGATTAACATCTAATAACAGGATCTGGTCTGGAATATTTCAAAATATGTAACAGTAGAACTTGAAATGTCTCAAAATGGAGCAAACAACAAAAATTTAAATCCTGACACTTCCCTGCAGTTTCGTTTTCTCTTTCCTGCCATTATTCTCCTTTATTTTCCATTAAAACAAGAGTTTCCTCAGTAAATAAGTAACAGATCTGATGGATCCCCAGGAAAGCTGGCAGATATTGCAGCTCTATTTCTGGGGAATAAATGTGCTCATCAAGGAGAACTTGAGAGGTGCTTCCATCCCCTTTCACCATAGATCAGATTTTACATCTAATCTATATTTCTATTCATCCTGCAAGGCAATAATTTTGATGTCTAATCTGTGGAAACGGGAGAGTGCCTTGCTGCTTTTTCATTTCCTTGCTAATATTTTTCTTTAATTTATTTCTGTTGCTATTATTGGCAACCAAACCTCTCAGAGATGTTAACAGTTGTTGTAATGGTTGTAATTTTTCTCCTGGAAAAGCAAATTCAGTCCAAATGAACAAGGAACAGAACCTGAGCCGTTTGAAACCAGCCTGACTTGGTTCTGCTCACTGTTATTTTGATTTAATGAGTCTACACTCAGTGGAGCCATTCCCTTAAAACCATCTTCAAACCTCAACATACTCATTGTGAAGATGAGGCAGTTTATTGGAGGAATATTTAGTAAAGCCAGGAAATAAATGTGATTATTTCTATCACAGACCTTGTTTATCGTGAGAAAAATGTGAGCTAATTCAGATTTTAGTCCTGAAAACCAAATTAACTTCACGATGTTTCACTGGGCCGAATGATGCTCTGCATTGCCTTCTTTAGTAATTACATCCTGACAGTGCATAATTAGCGTCTCAGGCTGAATTCCCCCACAGCCATCACATTTGCAAAGAAAATAAAAATTCTATTCCCAACAAGGAGCAGGTAGAAGGAGACACGAGGAGCAGGAGCAGGGTGTGTGGGATGTGTGTGTTCAGTGCAGTCACACACGGGGCTGCTTTAGAACCACAATTTTCCTGACTCCAGCTGGATCTAGACAAGATCTCAGGTCCTGTGGAGAGTCCCCCAGCAGAGCCAGGAATATCCATTTGCCAGAGGAGGAGGCTGAGCACAGCAATTTTGATCCTATCAGGAACAGGATATTTTTTATCCTATTTTTATCCTATTCCTGCTCTTCCAGCACGGATCTTCCTCTGAGACCCCTCCTTGCTAGCTCTGGGGGGACTGACAGGTACCAAAACGCAAGAGGGACACCCTAAAGAGCCCTAAATCCCCACGGCTCACCAGCAGAAGCATCTCCCTGCATGTTTCATGCCTAATTAATTAACAATTTAGCTCCTGATGATGTTCACTCTGTATTTAACCACAGTTCTCCCCAGGGAGCTCCATCAGACAGTGCTCACCCCACCCCACACAAACCCAGTGGTAAAACCTCCCCTCAGAATGAAAAAAATCCCAGAAAATGTGTCTGGGGCTAAGAGGTACAAATTCCAAATTATTGATTCCACACTGAGGTGTGAGGCAATGCAGAAATTATCTGCTCCATCAGATTTTGCAAACCAGGGGCAGCTTTTGCCTGCTGGGGAAAAGGAACGAGACCTGATTTGAGCCTTTTGCTGGCATCACCTCAGGAGGAGTGAAACTGTGGCTGAGCACCAGCTCTGGAGTAAGCCAAGCTTAGCTGAGCTCAGTTTTAAGTAATAATGTGATCCTTAACACAGTGCAGATTCCATTTGGAGGCTGCCAGCTCTCCTGGGGTAAATTCTGCATAAAACAACAGCTACACAAAGAAACAACTAAACTTCAAGGAATGAGGAGTTGAAAACAGATTCAGAGGTGAGTGTATTTATCTGTCCAGATGAGTGAATTTCTCTGTATAAACAGAATACATCAACATTCCTCTGTTCCTCTTCACAGCTGTCAGCAGAACACCCAGCAAAATTCATTTCCATTAATAACATTTCTTCCATTAATTTCATTTTGTACCTTTTACCTTTCCTGTCCATTAGGGACAAACAATTCCTCTTCCAAATAAAGATTCTGAGGGTTTTAAATATTTAAGCCAAGCTTAATTTCACTCATTTTTTCTATGGGAAGGGCTGGGGAAAGCTGTGACAGAGAAGCAGACTCTGGACTTGCTCGGCCCCTGCAAAGTTTCGGGTGTGACTCCTCCTGTGGTCCCTGATGGTGCCAAAAAGGCTTCACTGGGCCTTTTTGGGCATCTCCTCCTGATGGATGGTGGGAAACATCCACAGGGACCTTGTCCACAGCCAGGTGAGTGCCCACACCATCACCAAAATGGGACA
This sequence comes from Pachycephala philippinensis, assembly GCA_013397055.1. Classification (NCBI taxonomy): domain Eukaryota; kingdom Metazoa; phylum Chordata; class Aves; order Passeriformes; genus Pachycephala; species Pachycephala philippinensis. The sequence continues at coordinate 12,744 of VWZT01006667.1, forward strand.
TTTTCTCTCTTCTGTCCAAAATAATGGGATTTTGGTCACGTTTTCCTTAGTGATAAAATTAATCACCCCCGAGGAAGCCAAGCATCCCAGAATGGTTGAACCACTTTGCATTCCCTAAGCAGCATCAAATATCCTGGGAAAGGGTCTGCCACAACTCACGGAACCAATCAAAATATTAAATTTCATTCCTTTTGTAGTTAATAACGCTCATTTTCCTCTCAGATTTTGAATATTTCTACAAATGCATCAGAGCTGGAAGTGGCTTGAGTTTCCATCAGCCGTCACTTTTTAAATGCAACATTCCCAAAGAGAATGCAGTTGTGAGTTAAAGCAGATTTAAAGCAGGGAGCAACTGCAATGAGGCTGATCCTCAGATTTGAAGGTTATTTTCAGCTTCATTAAACCCAGAGCTTACAGAGATCTGCAGGAACGCAGCCTTGCCCTGAAAGCAGGGAAAATTGCTTACTTTGAGATGCCGAAACACCTCGGTGTTTAGAGACATCATACACACTTTCAAAGGAATATCATTTTATCCACTCGATGTAGTTTTAAGAAGAAACTCTTTTTTTTTGCCGTATTTTTGTGTGATATCTGTGACATTTAACAGACATGATACTCACAGAGGGAGAGCAGCACAACTTTTTCTCAACTTTATACAAACAGACATTAATTTTAAGGGTTCTCAACTTTGCACAAACAAACATTAATTTTAAGGGTCTTTACACTTCAAATTTTAAGGGTTTTTATCACTTCAGGTGATATAACTGCAGATATTAATACATAATTACATAATATATAATTATTTGTTCAACATATAAATATTAATCACTACATCATCTCATCACAGCACATCACCACTAAAAGTTTTATGTCTAAAGAGGTCCTTAAACAAATAAACACACAGAGAATTAGCCTGACTCTCTTTTGGGGGCTCAAGTGTGACAAAAAATTATGGAAACTCACAGACTTTCTAATTACCTGCATAATTAAGGGGTTTGGAGCACCATTGTCATTTTTTCTCTAGACACCACAATGCACTTTTATGAAATTAAACAAAGGCCTAAGGAAATATAGACAATATTCCAGAGAGTTGTTTCAGCATGGTGCCACAGGTGTCTTATCTCCTCCCTGTACCTGTTTAATGACTGCCAAGTCCATCTTCTGTGCCCTCTCTAATTGCAAATCAATCATTACAGAGGACTCCAAGCAAGAAAACAATACTAATAAGAGCACAAAGTGACTCTTAAATTAATTAAACTCAAAGCCTTGCTAATCCAAGTGGCCCAGCCCTGTGACAGGTAATCATTCCTGGCTGATTTAATGAGCACCTTCATCCTGGCACCTCCCCTCTCTGAGGGCACTTGGAGAGCTGTGGGTCGGTAGGTTTGGTTTATTAATTAATTTATTTATTTTTTAGACCCTAAATGGGATGGAAGAATTCAATGTATAAGTTCATTAAATATTTTACACACAGAGCCACTTACAGTGAAAGTTGCTTTATGTATTTGGGAAGTGTTGAAGTGTGGAACTGTGCAGTGCAGGGCTGTGCCCTGGGCTGAGATGGACACACACACACCTCCCCAGATTTGCCTCTTTGCATCATCTGCACTTCTGCTTTTTGCTCAGGGCAGCTCCTGCTCATGACAGAAACAGGAAAAAAATATGCAGATATCGGTCTGGATGGGCAGTTTTACTGAAGCACTGAGGTGTTTGCTTTGTATAAGAAATATTTTTTATTTTTTCTGCCGTTTTCACCTCCAAGCTTTTTGCTCCAGTCCCTGGGTGTGAATGGAATGACACAAAATGGGACTGGAAGTGGAGCAGGTGCTGTGTATCTCATCCCTGCAAGGCAGCGCTGTCTGAGGAACCAGCACAGGATTTTATGGTTAAAGGGTTTTTTCACACAGTTTTTCTGCTCTCACAATGTCCTGATCCTTGATCAGGAGTTTCCTGATGCTAAAATCCAACGAGGGCACAGCCTGTGACTGTCACCAGGCAGAAGAGGATGAGGAGGGTGAACTCCAGCTCTCTAAATTCCTCTTGCCCATCCAGACCCAGAGGAACCCCGCTGGCAAAAGGAAAACACGAGTGACAGCTTTGAAAGCTCTATAAATTACATCCCTAATTTATTCAATTAGCAACACTTATAAATAATTCAGGTTTTAAATCGTGCCTCCTAATCTCAGGGTTTAAACTGAACAATCTTTAAGGACTATGTGAAATAAATCTCCAGTTCAGGACAGTTCACCCAGCACAGATACAGCATTAATATACCAGTGGGCAAGCACTGGGAAATATATTTTATTTTTTACACACTTAGAAATGTATTTTATTCACTTTACACACAGAGAATAATTTTCTCCTGAGATGAACTACGGGGTTTCTTACAGGTTACTAAAATCCCTGAAAAGGAAAAGAAACCAAACAATGTTGGGGGCTTCTTTTTGCATTTCTTTCCCTCTTTTAGAAGTAATACTCTGCTGAGGTTGCTGATTTGTTAAAAATGAATTTACCACAAGCTCTAAGGAGCTCTGGTAAGATGTTCAGGATGTGTGGGAAAGGCAAGACAGAGGTAACAGGGTAAATGTCTTTATTCATCCAGTGGAAGAACAGATCCTGTGCACAAGCCCTTGAGATGTCACCAGAGGTGCAGCTCAGTGGAAGCAGAAGGAAAAATCTCCAGAGCTCCACTGCTGAAATCCCAACTGAAATATGGGAGCATATTTAGATGGATTCCAGCCTTAAACTGCTGTAAAACCTCATGGTTTTCCCAAATTCCTTTTTTTCTAAGCGAGGGAGAGTGGAGCAAGGAATGCTGAGCCAAGGGGGCTGTGCTGGCTCAGAGAACAACCCAGAGCCATCAACACTGAACTGTGCACCAGCAATCAAACTGATTAAAACTAATTAAAACTAATTAAAACTAATCTCAGCAGCCAGATCAATACACACTGGCAGCTACCACTGCATTTAGCTTTTGGTTAAAGGTGTTTAACCTCATAAAACAGAGCTAAAAACTGAGAAATTGGTTTTATTAGGTAAGAAAGTGTGGGAATTCCTGTGCCCAGAGAAGCTGTGGCTGCCCCTGGATCCCTGGAATTGTTCAAGGCCAGGTTGGAGCAACCTGGGATAGTGGAAGGGGCAGAAAAAGTTGAGTTTAAGGGTCCCTTCCAACCCAAATAATTCTGGGATTCATTCTGTGAAATAGTTGTAAGACAATCAAATTTACGACAAAGGAATGAACAAGGGATTATCAATTTTTATATTTATATGAACGGATTGGAAGGCACTTTAAAAATAAATGTCAAATGCATCAGAAGGAAAGGTGAAGGATTATCATGGAAATAGAGTTTACAGGGAAGAAGTTTCGGCGATAATTGAAACATGAAATCTTTCTATGTCACCGGGTTTTGTCTTCTCCTCACAACAGACTTCATCTTCAAATGAAATACTTATTTTTCAAAGCACAGGATGTTGTCTTCTTCTGACAATGGTAAATTCAATATGTTCCAAAGCTTAGATATGCAAGAGCTCCATGTGGTATCTCCTTTTCCATGGTCCTGAACCTCCCCTGTGCCCTCTGAGCTGTGCCTGGCACCCAGGAAAGGTTTGCCTTGCTCTGATGGAGGATTCACACCCTGAAATGTTAAATAATGCCCTGAAGATGCTCCTGGTTTACACAGACATTCTTTGGAAATCCTTACAGATTCTGATCATGCTCATTTCAAGGTTTTCTCTCCAAACACAACACCTAGGAGAATTTTTTTATTAAAAAGCCCAAACAAACAAACTCAACCACCAAAACTTGATATTTTTACTGTCCTTTGCCAGTGTGTGCCAGCAAATACTTTCATAGTGCACAGGATGCAAGCAGCAGCCCAAAAAGTACCCCTAAAATTGCCAAAGCAGCTCTGTGGGAACTTGGTTATCCCTACAGATTCTTTTCCATCCTTCCCTAAAAACGTGGTGCAGCCTTTTCTGAACTCCCTGGATTTAAGACCTTCACCAAGGAGCAGTTTACTCCTGGTGTAACCTCGGAGTGGAGGTCTCCTGCAGCCTCTGATGAATTCTTCCAGAGCAGATGGACCAAGATCCCATTAAAAAGAGGAGAACATCACAGAATCCTCTCTTTCAGCCCTGCCATTACTCAAAAAGGTGTTTTTTCTGCTCTCGATGAAATATTCCACCAATATCTGAAGAGACATTTCTGTGAAATGCTCCTAGAACGCTGCTTCAATTCCTTCAGGGCAATTTTTCAGCAAATGTAGGACTAAATATTATTCTTTTCCCTTTCAGCTGCTATCTGTTTTCAGCAGAACTGCCAAAATATCAGAGAAGCCCTTTAGTTCACAATGACTTAAAAACATAAATTCATCGTAATAAATAAAAATGAGTAAATCCCCATCTAAACGAGCCTATTTACAGCTTTATCAGAACCAAGCATGGCCCAAATTTTTATTCATTCCTCTGACATTGAAATTGATATTAAGGCAGTGAGACCTAACCCTTGAAAAGAGCTCCTCAGATGTCCCTCTTCCCAAGTTTAAGGAAAAAATAACCAAAACATAAAGGAGATTTAATCAGGATTTCTGGGGATGAAGACTCATATCTCACCCAGGATCAGCTCTGTGCCTGCTTTGTGACTGTGATATTTTCTGGGGGGCCACATCCTGCTTTGGACTTCCATGGAAACAATGGAAAAAACCCAAAATCCTGTCTTGGTTCATTGCATATTCCAGTTCTCATTTTTTTTAAAAAAATCTCCTTTCATTGGGTTTTATGTGTTATTCAGGATAAGACAAAAATTCCCTCTTTTTGCATGAGAAAGAAAAGCCAAACCCAACACATCCTCCTCTTTGAGGCCATGGATAGGCAGCAGATAAAAACTGCAACCTTTAAAATTAAAATTCAACTTCTTTAAAATTAAACTTAATTAAAATTAAACAGCAAACCATAGGCTGTTTTATTTAGTCTCTGTGGTTTTTAAGATACCATTTGATACAGAAACCACTGGTTCTGCCTATGCACGTTAGAAACACAGAAATACAGCAACAATTTCATGTCTTTACCCATAAGCAGCAACTCAGGAAGATAAACACAAATATTCCAAAGCTTTCTGTCTTTGTGATGAGTGTGGATCAAAGATTACAAATTTTTAATTCCTGTGCTGTAAACTCAAAATCCCCAGGTCCAAGTTGCCAAATTCAGGTCCATATTAAAGGCAGAAAATACAACCTATAGTGAAACCAATAGGATTGCAGGGAAATCCTAAATACATGGGGAAAAAACACAGGGCAAGGTATTCAATTATGCTAAATAAAGTCTTGGTAGAGTTTTGGTACCTCTACTACAAATACAGGACAGCTTTAAAGGAGAAAAATCCATCATATGGCCAAATGGGAAGAAATTGCTACACAACCTCCCCATTCTCCAATGAGAATTCTCATTCTCTCAAACTTTTGGATCACAAATTGGCAAAAAAAAAATAGTTATTAAGTTAACCCACCTCTCCCTGAACCTTTAAAATCCTTTAAAGGGCAGGAGAATATTTTCATTGATGGCAAAGACCCAGAAAGAATTAAGTAGATGGCGTTGTCCACAGGTGGGGCAGGGATTTAAGAAGCCTGAGACACTTTTCTGACAAGAGAGTTTTTCAAACAAGCCCCACCTTTGTACTTCCCTGGTGATCCCCTAGGAGTGATCACATTTTGTTTTTTCATGGAATATTTGGGGTTGGAAGGGACACCTGAGATCATCTGGTCCAACAATTTTGAGGGTGTTAACTTTGTTTTCTTAAAATGAGTACCCAGAGTGCCAGAATTCTGTCCCAAACAATAAATTCCCCATGGCTCACCTCAGGCACAGCAGCAAAATCACCAGCACCATTGGCAGCCTTCACATCCCAGGGAAGCTCCTGCTGGTTCAGCTCCTGATTCCATGGTTATCACCAAAATTTCCAGTTGCTGCAGCTCCTCCACGTGAAGGTCATAAAGGTCACCACAGAGAGGACCTGAGCACACATTCCCATCACCAGCAGTGGGAGCAGGGCCCTGGAAGGAGCAGCACAGCCCTGGGAATGCTGTTCCCAAAAATGCAGCACACGGAGAAATGTTCAGAAGCACTCACGCAGCTGTAATTTGAATATCTACAAAAATTTCCAACTCGAGACCTTGAAAGCCACAGTTTGTCACAGGTAGAGAAATCAAAGTGTTCTATCAACATCCAGGACCTGCAGCAGCAGCTCAAGGACCTCATTGCTGGCAGCCAGGTGCCCTGAGGGTGGGGGTTTCTGTTGGCTGGGAACCAGGTGGGTTTCAATTTGCAGCTTCTGCAGAGCAGAGACACAAAATCTGGGGAGTTTGGATTTTATCAACCCGAGGTTGTGGTTTTAGGGAATCTCCCAGGCAGGAACATCAGCTCTGCTCGCCCAAAAAGAGGCAGCAGTTTAGGCATAACCACGTTTTGCCGTCAGAGACAGTGGGGAGAAAGATTTTGAGATGCTTTCCAATCCCCCAAGGAATATGGGGGAAGCCAGGAAATAAGGGGAGGTAAGCAATGGGAATAAAATAAATGTGGTACAGATTGTGAAAGAAAGCTGAAAAAAGAATGAAACAAAACAAATGACACTACATAACTTTTACCCTTAAAGTGTTTTTACCCTTAAAGTGTTTTTCTTAAACAAGAAACAAGACTAAGGATGGGGAAATATTTAGTATTTCATTTGGCTACTTACTGAGCTGTTGCTGCAAAAAACTATTGGAGGTTTAAAATATTCCATTTGAGGCAGCAACCAGGAGCTGCAGCCCCCTGGGCTGGCAATTTAATCACAAATGAGACTATTTCTTGTGCTCCTTGTATCTCCCCTCTTCCTGGGAAGATGAGAGGGTGAGTGGTTGCTGTCACCTGTGCTGCCACTCGTCCACAGTGCCCTTGCTCCTTGGATTCTTGATTTCTCCATTTCCAGGGCTGCTGTCACAGCTCTCTGGGGCCTTTCAGCTGCTGCTGAGTCTCTACAGAAACAACCCTGTGTCAGGAACCTCCTGCTGTGCCTCAGACTAAATGAGAGATGTCACCAACCCCTGCCTGTCCCCGTCCCTGCCTCGCACACGCAGGGCTCAGCCTTGTCCTCACATTTCCTATTTGCTCCGGGAAAGGACTCAGATATTTCTCACCCTTTCATCTCTCGGTGCTCGTGTTGGAGCTCCAGCTGTCTGACAGCTCTCAAAAAGCTGCTTTTCAGTGCCCAGGGAGCAGCCCCTGTTTGTAGTGTCACACCTGCGGGCACAGCTCCCGCTCCGGAGCGACCCGGCCCTGCCACCGTGACATTGATGGATCTCTTCTTTTTCTGGAGCTGCTGCTTTCTCTTCCTTTTCTTCCCTTTGTCCACTGTAAAGGGAATAAATGAAAAATTGGCTTCCTCAGGGCGAGGTGAAATCAGCACATGGAATTTCCTGGTGGTTTGCTCAGCTCAAAGCCCGCGCCGTGCCTGGCCCTGGGACAAAAAGGACTTTTAGCCTGTCCTGACATCCTCCCTAAACTCTCTGGCTGCTGGGGGAGATGCACAACCAAATCAGCTCCAAGGGGAATTACAAACATTTAAAAACATCTGAATATTCAGTAATTTGTCCCAAAACTACTTAAATCAAACAAACAGATCTACTTGTGACAGCAAGCACAGCAGAGGGCCCAGGTGCCTGACCCCTGCCTTGGGGAGGATGGTTTGGAAAAGTTCAGGTGTTGTTTCCACCTCCAGCCTGGGCAATCCCTCCCCAAAAAGCATCAGTTACCTCCAAGTGATGATGAGGTTCCAGGTACTGGGATAGAAGGAATTTGATCCAGGCCAACTCTTCAAGTCACACAGACAAAGAACCAGAACAACTTTTTGACCAATCCCAAACTAAATTAGAATTCCAAAGAAAGTGCTAACAAGCCTAATTAATATGAATCTTGCTCTGAAAGAAGAAAGCATTATGTAATTGCAAATTATTTTTAGACAATGAACTGTTGGTTCTTAACGTGTAATTTTTCCTGTCTGAAGAATAACACAGACAATTTTTTTTCTAGTTTTCTAAAATAAATCCTACCCCAAGAGGGAAAGTCAACGCTGGTTAGATGCACTGTCAGAGAGGAGAGGGAGCCTGATTCATTTAAATTAATTTCATTTACCCTCCAAGTACCATGAGCTGAGGTGGAGAATCATTGGGGTCATGGGAAAAAACCTCCTGTTTTTCTCATGTGACATCCAGGAGACAGCAACAAAACCTTTCCTCAGCAACCCCCACCTTAGCTGCTTTTCTTTTGTTGGTGTTTTCCTTGGGCCAACTCACAGTTTTAGGAAGAAATTCTTCCCTGGGAGGGTGGGCAGGCCCTGGCACAGGGTGCCCAGAGAAGCTGTGGCTGCCCCTGGATCCCTGGCAGTGCCCAAGGCCAGGTTGGATGGGGCTTGGAGCAGCCTGGGACAGTGGGAGGTGTCCCTGCCATGGCAGGGGTGGCACTGGGTGGGCTTTAAGGTGCCTCCAACCCAGATCATCCTGTGACAGTTTCAGTTCAATCAGGGGAAATCTCTTGGTGAGGTTTTGTCTTTCACCCCCACTTAACCAGGACTGTGTGGCCACAGATGCTTTGCTTAAAGCTCAAATAATACCAAAAAAAGTCTTGGAGATATTTGAAATCATTCCTTCACCTTGCTCTTCAAGTTTCCATCACCTGACTTAAGCAGCCACTATCATCCACGTAGGGTGGGATGGGGTTTTTATCCTCGAGATCTGCACTTGCCAATCCCACACCTTTAAATTGTATTTTTGCTCCCTGACGAGGAACATCCAGGAGCTCCTCACGCCCTGCAGGAGCTGCCTGTCCTGGCCCACCCAGATCCTTGAGAAGGAGGAAATTCCTGCTGAGTGTGGTTTGTGACAGGATCCCAGCTCTTCCCTCAGAGGAATCGCTGCTGGGAGCAGGATGAGGAACCCAGCCTCGCTCGGAGGCTTGGAGCGAGATCAAATCTGCTCCTCAGCTGGCATTTGGAGCGTTTGGAAATAAGGGAAAACAGCAGATGCAAACAGAGAAGCGCAGTCGGCAGCCCGGGGTGGGAGAGTTATTTCTGTTGATTTAGTAAGTGGCTGCTCGGGCAGCTCCTGCTCTAAATGAGGAGCCAGTTCCATTTTTCAGGTGTACGCTGTCAGCGTTCAGAAAATCATCTGCACTTTAGCTGGGAACATCGCTGGAGATCTGCTCTGTAAATTGCCAGAACTCCTGGGTGTCTATTAGGGATGTTTGCCCCTGCCAGAAGGAATAAAATAATTGACAAAAATGCAAATAGTTGAGCCTTACGTTAGTGAAAAAAAATATTGTCAGTTCCAAAAGGATTAAGTTCTTGCTGTGTCTTCAAAAAACTTCTATATTTCATCTTCTGACTAAAAAGGAAGAAGAAATGTTTGCAGTATGGAAGAACCAGTTATTTATTTTTCCATGTCAGGAGCACTCCCCGTGTCCTCCCTGCACAGCCAGCCCTGACTGAGGCACTGGAGATTCAACCTGGGGAGAATTTCACTCTCTGCCCTGACATTTTACAGTTCCCCATCCAGACCCACACCTTCAGTTTGAAACTGGGAACTGTAGAAATCTTTTTGGCTCAGGGCTTCTTTGTGCATTTTTGGGATCCCCCAAAAGTTATCACTGCAGCTGGAAAAGCCCCACACGTGCCCCTGTGTCAATCCTTCTGTACTCGCCCAAATTCTCCACCCCTGGAGTGTTTTATTGAATGAAATATCTGCTCCTCGTGCTTTGGAACCTCATTTACATTCACTTTTGTGCTTGTGTGGCACTTACACAAAATTCAGAGAGTTCTCAAGCAAATGACTGTTGGTACTTAAATACAGAATATGCTTTTTAAACATATAATTAAACCCAAGATATTTCCACCAAGTGCATTGAAACCCATGTGCCCAAATTCAAGGCTAAATCCCTGCCATGTTTTAAGTTCGTGTTAAAACCAACTTTTAATTAAAAATCTGGGTCTTTTTTCTGGTATGTTCTAGGTGCTGTTATGTTGCATAAAAGGTGGAGATTTTGGGGTGTTTCCTCAAGATAATTTTCAAGTGGGGGATTAGATTTCCTCCTAACTCCTTTCTATTTCTGGCTAACCACAGCTGAACATCTGTTTATTTCCCAGGAAAAATGTTCAACAACAACCCAAGGTTGTAAATGGAGTGAGCATCTGATGGAACAAATTCTTGTTTATAACCCAGACCTGTACATTGGGAATTTTCTCCTGACAGTTCAGAGCTCTGCATCAAAGTCACATCTCCTGAAAATGAACATCAAAACACTCAGCTCGTTAGGGTGGTGCTTCAGCAAAGTCTGCAACATCTCTGAAAATTGAAGTGGAATTACTGCTATCAACTTTATATTGAGTATATCACAATGATATTGTATGGCATGCAATCCAATGGAGAGAAGTGCTGAAGGAATTAAAAATAAATCTATTTTAAAAAGAAATTAAGTTGGTTTTACTTTTCTATTGTGATAGTTAAGAAAGAGTAAAACCACCGTAAATGTTTTCCTTTAAGGAAAATACAGAGCGCACAGAGTGGTTCTGAAGGCAATAAAATAGGACATGATCAGCCCTGGACAGGATTTTATTTAGGGAGACAAAATCCCCAGTCGGGGAGTTCATGAAACAATGACAAATCTCATCAGAGGCCAACGAGCAGAATTGGTGTCTCTGTGGTTACGATGAGCCAGACGATATTTTTAACAGATTTTGATCATTCTGGAGAAGAGTTCAAGACCCCTGGATCTCTGGAAGTCCTGAGGACATCTCACAAATGATTGCAGTGTGTATGTTTTATATCTAATAATAGTCATGTGTATAGAAATGAAATTACTGGGGTTTTTATACACGGTTCACATCTAAAAATGAGTGCATTTGAAGGAGTGACTTTTATTTGTTTAAAAACTGCTGCTGATATGGTCTGGTGTTTATGTGGCTTCTTTTCCCAAAATAGATAATTTTAACATATTTTTCTGTTGAGTTTCACCAATAACCAGGAGTCATCCATCAATCCTAGTGGAGATCCTCATCCCAAGGTCGGCAAGATCCTCTCAGCTCAGAGTCGTGACCTCCCAGTCACGGCCTTGATTTGGCCATTTTCGTAACCTTGCGCTTATTTTATGATTTGAAAACCAATTTCCAACTGTAAACAGAAGCATGACTCATTTTATAGGCACATTCTCCAAAAGATGCTTACCCAGGGTTTCTAAATGCTTGCTAGTTTATGCTTCTGTTTCCTGGAGATATTTAGAGAAGTAATTATAACTGGGAAGATGCAAAGCTCCAACTTTTATTAATAATGCACAAACTCGTGACATCCAACAGCTTGTACACAGTTAGAGCATCCAAATGCTCCAAAGGACTCTACAGATTTTACATTTGATATTATTTTCTTGGAAGCTTTAATAGTCTGGATTTTCAAGTCAAGGTCAAGTCAATGGAGTTGTCCCAATTTATTGGTTAAACTCATATAAAAATATCAACAAATGTGGGGATTTTGTATGAACTAAAATTTTATTGTTTCTTCCCTATTTTGTATATGTCTGTGCATTTTTCTGTTGGGTACATGCCTTGAATCACAGTATATTTTCTATTCCAGCTGCTGAAATAAAACCTTCCTGATGGATGCAGCAGGAGCCCTTCCTCTGACTGTAGTCACCCTCATTGGAATTTCTGATCACACACAAATCCACCTCCTCTACCGAGATTTTCCAGCCCAGCAGATGGGAAATTCTATTGAATAACACTAAATACTCTTACAAAAGAGACAAACCCAACTGAAACCTGACTTTTTGGACTTTTAGCCTTTAAAAGACAGCGAGGAATTTGGAGGATTTTTTGCCTACATAACTTTTGGGAGCTTTTTTTGCTTTTCATCAGCAACATGCACAATCTGGCACAACACGATAAAATGGTGAGGGAGTCCACCAGGAAATCATTTCAGTGCTTTTTCTGAGTGTTGCAAACTGCTTCAGTGGCTGGAAAGAAACTTTTTTCATTGAAAGGATCTTTCTGTTTCCATGAATTTCTCTGCAGCAGCCAGCTCGCTTTGCTGGGCTCTGTGTGTCCACAGGGATGTGCCCACACAAAGTCATGGGAAGAACCATGCTCTGAAAAAGCAATCAGAAGAATTCTTTCCCAAACTTAGGTGGTTATTTTTTCCCAAATAAACACAAAAAGAGGCAACGCGTTATTTTTGTGTTCCTCTCGTTGAAGGCTATTCTTGTGATTTTTCAGTTCATATTTGCCTGAACGAAATATTCAAAATAAAACACATTATCCATAATCCCTTCTGGCCTAATTCCATTCCGAGTTTACTGATGATGCAAGCTGACATTGCCAGTAACTGAGGACTAAGTTTAGCCTCCAAACATGCATGTTGCATGCAGCTTGATCAGCGTTCCCTGCAGACACGGATCTGCCCTGACTCAGAGGGATGGAATCTGCTCGCTCCGAGATGAGCAGCAGCTTCCAGTGAGCTGGAGCAAAGCACATCCTCTGTGGCAGCACCCCCAGGCCATGGGGCACATCCCTGTGTCCAGCTTTGTCCCCAGGCCATGGGGCACATCCCTGTGTCCAGCTGTGTCCCCAAGCCATGGGGCACATCCCTGTGTCCAGCCTTGTCCCCAGGCCATGGGGCACATCCCTGTGTCCAGCTTTGTCCCAAAATCATGGGGCACATCCCTGTGTCCAGCCTTGTCCCCAAGCCATGGGGCACATCCCTGTGTCCAGCTGTGTCCCCAGGCCATGGGGCACATCCCTGTGTCCAGCCTTGTCCCCAAGCCATGGGGCACATCCCTGTGTCCAGCTGTGTCCCCAGGCCATGGAGCAGATTCCCATGTCCAGCTTTGTCCCAAAACCACGGAGCAGATCCGTGTGTCCAACCTTGTCCCTGTGCCTTGGCTCTGCAGGTGCCAGTGCTGGCCCAGCCCTTCTCCTTGGCACCTAAAGGACAGGCTGCTGCTGCACAGATAAATCCCATAGCTGGGAATCCCAGAGATAAATCCCATGGGATGGGAAAGGGTGGAAAAGCTGATGCAGAAATATTGGCCCAAATACAACCTGCACCCAAGGTGGGAGGGAATAATTTTCACCTGGATTTAATTTTAGGCTGGAAAACAGGGATTTTTCATATGTGACCATTACACCTCAACACAATGCAGACCCCTAAAGAGAGGCAAAAAATTAAGATCCAAAATGTTCATCCCTGTTTAATTTCCCAGCTGGTTTGAATAGAAACCCCCATCCTCTTTCTCACCACCTTTGCTGGGGGACATTTCCCATCATTTCTGCAGAGCCACCACGGCCTCGGTGTCACCAGTCCCTGCTCAGGTTTCTCCCTCCCTGCTCCCCACTGCTGTTCTGCAGCTCTTTGGCAGCACCCAGGCCCACAGGATTCCTGGATCTGGTTCTTCGTGACCAGTGTGTCCCCTTTAGGGCAAATGGGACTAATTTCCAGCTTTCACATGATGCTTTCCATACATTAATTGGTGCTTTTCTGTGTAATAGATAAGGAGAGGGAGATATGCAAAAACTACAGTTTCCCCAACTGGCTGGTGCAGACTGGGACCTGGAGCTCCAAAATTCCAGTAACTCACCCCAGAGGCCAAGCAGCTCTGCTGTCTTTTGTTTTCCTTCTTGCAAAACATCTTTATTCCTATTTGCAGACTAAAAGTGACGAGCTATTGACTGCAAAAAAGCCAGTGGCTGGAATAGTAAATAAATCTTGCCTGCCACGCTGCTGCCTCCGCAGTGAGAAACTCGAGCTGACACGTCTCTCATTACTCCGTGTTGTTTCCTGTATAATTTATGACTCTCCATTGCATGTGTTTGGAGTTGTAAATGTGATCTGCAGCTGCATCTGACATCAGGCATGCAAAGGACAGCTCCCAATAACGCTGTTAGTCCTTTATGGGCAGAGTTACAGTAAATAACACTTAATGTGAAGTACGTAGAGAAATAATAAACATGACAGTGGCTAAGGTTGCTTCTGCTGGGGATGCTGAGACTGCTGGCAACAAAGGGAAAGAGCTGCATCAAGGACAAGGCCCACAGGTTCTTTGCAGACTCCTCCCTTCTTGTTGCTGAGGTAAAACACTGCAAGAAATGTGTTTTGATACTTGTGTTACAATAAATTCTAAGAGCTCTGTCCGGATGAAAGAACAGCTGGTCTTCATTCCCTTAAGGCAGCTCCGGGCAAGCCAAGCCAGCTGATCCACTGGAATGTGGATGGATCTCATGCACTGCTAAATATGAACACAATATCCCCATCCATGGCAATTTTTCACCAGATTCCCAGACTGGTCTCAGCATCCTCCCTGTCTGCTTAAAGCCAAACAGCAGCACTAAAAAAGAGTCTGATTTTTTCTGTTAGGGTGCTCTCGTGATGGAATTCTGTGGGGTACCAGCCGCCGCAGGTTTCTGAAACCACTGTAGAAACAGCTTCTGTTATTTCTCTTCTTGAGTTGCTGAGTGTGATCAATTTTCACTCTTAAACCAGAACTAAAGTGCTGCTTTTTAATTTCAGCAAACCATTGGAGGTAAATTCTGCTTTAAATCACACTCACCTGAACCTATAGAAACTCAAGGGCTGATCTTGCAGTTTCTGGTATTAGGAAGAAATTCTTTATACAGAGGGTGGTGAGGCCCTGGCACAGTTTCCTAGGAAATGTACTGGGTAGCAGCTGCATGGCTCCACACTTTGGGACTTCCTGAATATTGGAGTTTTCTTTCCTCATTACAGGGTGCTGCAAAGTTAAGAATTGGAAACCAGCCCAAAACACCAGCAACTGGAAAGTTTCAGGATCAAACATCAATTAATCTCCAGAAGTTCATCTCCCTGTTTGGGCTCTCTCCAGCCGGCTCACCACGGCACCGGGCAACTTGGAAAAGACAGAGAATCTTAATTTTCAGTTTTTCTCGTGCTCTGATTAAGCTGTGAAAAGAAACAGGCAATGTAAAGAGATCCACCCACTCCAGGCACAGTAATTACAGGGACTGAAAGTCAGCCAATAACGAAGGTAAGACAGAAATTCAGTGCTTTAACAACTCAACAATGCCCGTTGTTCTCTCGTTTACCCACAGCTGCAGGTGTGTACAGCACAGCCTTTGTCTTCCTGGGGGCTAATTTGAGCATTCTGAGCCCGTGACATTGCCAGCAAGAATTCTTTTATCCATGAATATCGTGCTGCCAGCCCTGTCCTAGGCACACACTGAGTTTCAGCCTCTCTGAACATTTTTTGTTTCACACGCAAATGAGCAGATGAAAACCTGTTTGTTTACCCTCCTTCAAGGACCATTGGGTTATTCAGGACAAGAGCTGTGGCACAAAAGCTAAAATAAATATAAATTAGGCCGTTGAGACTATTCTCCTCATATTGCAGTGACATTTTCCTGTGGAAAAAAACCCCAGGATGTGTAAAAGGGTCAAACTTCAGAAAAAAACATCTTATTTCTGGTGTTAACCAGTCAAGGACCTGCCCAAACACAGCTGAATGCTACAGTGCCAACTAAAGACATACATTTGGGCTCTTTCCCCATTCTGTCCCTCATTAATCATTCAATTTTACAGTTACTTCATTAATTTGATTATACACAACACAACTTTTGGGTGTAGTGTTGCCTGTCACTGAAAATAAAAAGTAATTGCAATTTTTCTCTGGGTTCTTCTATTCTCAGTTATTCATCTGCTAAAAATATTACTTTTAGTAATGACAAGGTGGCAGCAACAAAGATCATGAACTCAGTCATTGTTTGCATTTGGATTCATGTAAAACCAGAAGTGAGAAAATTATTGGATATTAATTCCAAAGGATTAGGCATTCCCAAGCCCCTGTTGATTACACCCACATTTCTGGCAGTGGAAACCCAGGGTTTTTTTAATTTTAAGCCCTCTGCCACCGGTACTTTAATTATTCTTCCATTCAATACTTCATTCCTTTGTTTATACTCACTATCAGAGAATCCCAGAATGGTTTGGGTTGGAGTGAACTTAAAGCTCATCCAGTTCCACCCCTGCCATGGGCAGGGACACCTTCCAATATCCCAGGGTGCTCCAAGCCCTGTCCAACCTGGCCTTGGACACTGCCAGGGATATATCCTTTATTTATCCCTTAAAACAGTCAATTACTGACATTTAAGATATTATTAAGAATTAAGATATTATTTTAGAAAAAAGAAATATGATACCCTTCATATGCCTGAGTGGGTTTTTTCCCATGGTACCATTTTTTCCCCAAAGACAAAACTGACACAAACCAAAGCACGTAAAAGTTTGGTAATAAAAGAGGAAAAAAAAAAAAGAATTGCTCTTTCTATGAGTAGAAAGGTTTGTTAAAAACATATTTTCTTCTAGATTAGTATTATTTTCAGAAAGCTTCTCTATGCTTCAAAAGAGAGTTTCCTTCAGATGAAAAAGGTGGGGTTTTTCTTAAGATGAAAACAATTCTGAAAAGGTTTTTGTTTGAAATAACATTCAAGGAGTCATATTTTTTTCAGCTACCAAATAACCATTAAAAAGTCAGCCTGAGGCTTTTGTTTTCCAATTAAAAGCAGACATTTTCTGTGGAGAATCTCATGGAGAGTTTTTGAAGATGAAAAATCTTCAGCAACTTAATCACGGCCTTAAGTGTTCAGAACTTAATCCTAACACATCTCTATCCAGATTTGTCAGTGATTTATTACCATAGCGCAGTATTTTTACATGTTAATAATTATTTTGATATTAATAATGTAATTTCTTGTTTGTTTAATTTTTACTTCATTCCTAAAATCCCTTCCTATAGAAAGAAATACCAGTAACAAACTTTATCCCTTTTTTTGTACATCTGCAAAGTTCCATTAAATAGAGGATCTGGCCATTTGATAACACACATTATACTCATAATATTTTTATGAGAGAAGAAATTTTCACTGTCTTCCCCACACAGACAGGAAATGGGGAACAGAAGTTTAATTCCAGTTAAACTCTAATTAATTTTAAGATGCTTAGATACAACACAATGCCCCACAGCTCCAGGTAGGATTAGTGGGTGGGAGAGGCCTCTCCCTGGGAATGTTTTGCTCTCCTTGAGACAGAAACCTCTTA
This sequence comes from Pachycephala philippinensis, assembly GCA_013397055.1. Classification (NCBI taxonomy): domain Eukaryota; kingdom Metazoa; phylum Chordata; class Aves; order Passeriformes; genus Pachycephala; species Pachycephala philippinensis. Next base: position 29,879 of record VWZT01006667.1, read on the forward strand.
AGATCCCTTTCCTTTCCCATTTGTTGCTTTGGAGACAAATAGTTTCTCATTAAAGCTGGATGAGTCTGCACCAAAATGATTTACAGAGGGAGGAGGAGAAAAATATTTTGTCAGAGGAAAAATTGGGAGTTGTGTCTTATACTCCAGACAAGGCCTTGGTGATCAATATCTGCTTATTTATTAATGAAATGTGTTATATAAATCTTTATTGTTATTCTTACTGTGAAATATCTTATTTGGTTTGAGCAGGATTTGGTAAAGGGAGATTTCCTTTGGGATTTTTTCCCAGCACACAGGCACAGCAGCAGCTTTTAGGTGGGTGTAGAAGCTCATGCAGAGGTTGAACAGGAGCCTGAAAACCCCTTGTGAATTCACAGCCTGTCCAGGGGCTGGGGACACTGGTGCCACCAAAGGCCATCCCACAGCAGTGACTTCTTTGCATTCCCATGGGTGAAAGGCACAAAAATGCCTCCTACAGAGTGAAGCAGCCCAAGAACTTTGCTGGGTGAAGCGGAGTGAAGCAACCCAAGAACTTTTCTGGGTGAAGCCAGCTCGCACGAGCTGAGAAGCTGGGCATTCATCTTAATTATTTAAAGAAATTCTACTGGCTGTTTAGAAAGCTCCAGCAGCAGATACCAAACATCCCGAGTCACCTCGGCAGCACAGGGAGAGCCACACTGCTGTGCTGGGAGCAGTGAGCTCCAAGGATTTACTGCAGGCACCTACAGGCTTTGGGTCACAGCAGTTCTTTGGTTGTCCATCTCCAGCACCCACTTGGTTTGTAACTCCAATCCTAAAATCCACCGTTCTTTTCCCAAATATAAAGTGGCACGGACAAATCCGACTTTCCAGAGGCAGGGTGGGTTTGTTGTTTCTTTGGAGCCCAGGTTCATTTGAGATGAAATTCATCCTGCAAGGAAGAGATTGCTGCAGAGCATGAGGAGGTTTGCAGAGCTCATCACTCCTCTCCTGCCTTCAGCCTGTGGCTTTCTCGTGTCAATGGCTGCTCCCCCGAGCACAGAGACATCCAGGCTTCTTCTTGAACAGTGACATCAGAAAAACTTCTTTCCCCAAGTCTCCAGACTCTCAGCAAAGCAGCAGCTCTCTGAGCCTTGTGATTCACTCTGCTCAAAGTCTGACGCTTCTTGCTCAAAAGACAAATTAGCCATTGGAGGATGATATTCCTGTGCGTGCCCCAGAGACACTGCACTCGAGTGCTTAGTCTGACATTAGGCCTGCACGAGTTAATTAAAAAATAATCATTTTTTCTGCTCCTCTTCTGGTGTCTTCAGTCAGGCAAATATGCTGAAATCACAAAACCAGCAAAGGGATTGCTTTAACTAGAAGATAGGATATGAATTCAGCATATTTTCTGCATAGAAATATGACATTTGTATGGAAATGACCCATTTTCTTGAACAGGCAGCTATACATCACAGAAGTTTCACTGTAACATTTATGCAAAAGAGATTGAAAAGCATTTTCCCATAAAGTGCTGATTTCCCCCAGATGAAATAATAACACAAAGCACAATCCAGAAGCTCAGGAGAAACATTTCACTCAATGTCATATGTTCTGAGTGTTTGTTTTGATTTCCATGACGATTTCATGTTTGTTTGCCTGTCTTCTCCCCTAAGGAAGCAAAAGACTCAGGAAGGAATAATCCATTCTCCCTTTTTTCTTTCCTAATCACATCCCAGCTTCCAAACGATGGCAGAAGGGCAGCAGGACATTTCCACCCTGCTCCAAGGACCAGGACAGCCTGGGAATGCTCAGGGTGGAGGCACAAGGAGGTTTTTCTGCAGCGCTGGACACGGGCTCTGCCACAGGGAGCCAAAATCCCCGTGACAAAGCCACGCTACCGTGACCTACATTTCTTGGAATATTTGCACAATGCATGTGGCAATTCAGCAATCAGCCACCACCTCCGGGCACACAGCTTAAGGAATGCTGAGGGATCATTACTTTGCAGCTTTTCCTTTCAAATGCAGCATTTTATGGTCTGTTATTCCAGGGGCTGAGCCGCTTCTGGCTCTGCTCAGGGCCAAACTCAGAGTAAGGATCAGCAACACAAAATCAAAACCAATGCCCAACACATCTTGTCCATAGAAAAGTGCTGTAGCCATAGAATACATAACTAGCAGATCATTTTTAGGCTGCTTTTATTACAAAATTACAATTTTAATTAATAGTTGCACAACTACAAGATTGTTTTTATGCCAGTGCTGAATGAAACGCTCTGACCTCATTCAACCCCACCGAAGTCAAGTGCAAAATTCACCCTGATATGAACGAGAAATTCTGTGAGCTTATCATGAATTAAGGTACAGCTTGTTCTGATGATGAATTGGAATTATTTAAAATCAATTAGAACATAACAGACACATCCCAAACTAGATGTTCACTGAGCTCAGATTCTTGATTTACAGCCCAACATCCTGACCCTAAATGGAAATCCATACATCACTGAGGCAACATAATCAGACTTCAGACAACTTACTTTAGAGCAGGAAATTCATCTTTTTTTCCCCTTTTCAAGCCAATAGCTGGGAAATTAACAGCAACCAGAGCAATTATCAGTGCAGATATTTCACCATCAAAACTCTGAGAGCATAACAGAGGTTTCCAATGCACGGTCAACAACCCCGTTCCTTTGCCTATAAAACCAGCCCTGAGTCATTTTGGCCACCACTTTATTTCACAAATGTGGAACAGCTGTGGAGCAACTCATAATTTACTGGAAGTCCTCTGGAAGAGTAAAAACCTTCCAGGCTTGTGCTCAGCCACTAAGCACCACTCCTTTCTAAACAGAAAAGAAAATTTAAGACATTTGTGCCAATATGACATTAATGGAAGCAGCTTTTTTATTTTTTAGGGGGGTGGGGTGTTACAGAAAAGAACTCGCTGTGGAAATGTGATTTCCCCTAGTTGCATGACTATTTATATAGAGAAATATAAATTCATATAAATGTATACATTTCTATAGATACACATAATGTACACTGTAGGCATATACATACATACATATATACACTCGCTGTTATATACACATCCAGATTTGTATATACATATATATAAATATATATATATACACACACAAATGCACACACAGCTTGCTTTGGAGCGAGCTAGAGTTATAAATTCTCCCTCCCCCACAGAGCCGAGATGATCTGAGCTGCCTCTGCTCAACACCCCACGGTTGCCTCTCCAGCCCGAATTAAATATAATCCTCATTATTCTGCCTCTCCGGTGCCTGAGAAACTTGGCAACCTCTCTGGGTGACTCGAGATGCAGCAATTCCTCCTGCCTTGCCTCTCCTAACCTATTCTAGGAGATGCAATATGCTGCTAAGATTAAGTGTCCAAAATGCTAATACGTCTGAGAAGTGCCTCCACTGACCTACATCGGGAATGTAGGTCGGAAAGGAGCTATTTTTAACCAAAATGCCCATATTTTAATTACAGTCCAAAGCAAACCACGTTCCTGAATCTCCCAGAAGTTTGCCAAGATTGAATTTTACACTTCAATAGTGTAATTACAGGTACATATTTAGATACACACATGGTATATCCTGCACATACTCAGCGTTTCCGTGGCACACGAGGCACTCACTCCTGCTTGGAGCTGACAGCAACTAATTTTAGGAACATCTCCTCCTTTTTCCTGAAGCGTACCTGTTAGAGATCCTTCTTATCAGGGCTTTGTGCTCTGAAGGCTTGGACAGGCTCTGGTTGGCTCGGAGGGGCTGGCAAAGGCCTGTGACACCACCACGGCCAACCTGGCGAGGCTGCCAGCAAGCTGAGGGCACTCCAGGCGGGGCACAGGGAAGTCTCGAGGTGGGTACACCACTCTACAGAAAAACCCAACAGAGAGAACCGTGTTTTCAGTTGGTCTCCACTCCAGGCACAGGCAGAGGGGTCAGGGTGTGTCCTCAGCCCACGGAGGATCTGTGCATGCAGACAGGAAAAAGTAATTCTGGGAATGCCAGCAGTCTGCAGGCTGTTGAGAGCTTGGGCCAAAGGCAGGAAAAATAGGATCAGGGAGCTATTTGTTACCTGCTCTAAAACAAGGGTTTTCAACAAGAATTTCATGTACTTATTGGCTGTCTCTAAGCCAGCGAGAGGCACTTGACTTTCAGGTGCCGTTCTCGCTGTCAGCCTTGGCAAAATTCCCACTTGTCACAGCTCAGCCATTGCCATTCCTTCCATCAGCCTCCCTGGCTGTAGTGTCACAGCCCCCCACTGCTAACAGGAGCAATACATATATGTATTTTCTATATAAATTAGATCCATCCACAATTCTTTATTGGTTTAAAACTGAAGGGGAGAATTAAGCAGGGACTGAACAACAAATCTTTGCCTTAATCAGTGCCTTAACTCCACCTCAGGACCCCTCAGGGCTGTGACTTGCCCTTTCTTTGAAGAAAACACTGACATCAACTGGATCTAGAAAAGACTTTTACTTGCCATATTTCTTTGCTTGCCAATACTATCCACTTTCCAAAGCAGCCAGGTTTTGGGGTCACTGCAAGAAAACATAACAGAAGTGATGCCACAGGAAATGTCTCTCTGATTAAGAATGCATTTAGCTACACATCTATTCCAGCAGTGCTTTGGGGACAACTGATCGGTCCTGCCCTTGCACAGCACTTTAACAGCACCAGAGAAACATGGATGTGTTCCCTAAAAAAGACAGACCAACTTCACTGGCCAGCATCCATTACCAAAGCCTAGTTTCTGTAAAGCTTGTTTTCCACCAAAACACTACAACAGGAGTTTTCCAAGTGCTCCCTGTGCACACTGGGTCAGTACCTCCAGTGGTGCAGGACCCCAGGGACTGGGGATTTCTCAGGTGGAGCAGCTTAGCTGGTCCCAGCCAACCCTGAAATCTCACTAATGGGAATTTCTAGCATCTCCCTTTGTGTCTCCCAGACTGTGCTGGGCACCCTCAGGACACAGCAGAGTGAACACATTTCAGCTCTGAGTGGCACAATTCCTGTGCTCTTTGGAGCAGAGCTCCTTCACTCTCCAAAGAGAAGCACAAGAATTAAATTTAAAGTCCTATTAAAAGCACAGTTCGATGAGAATTTTCACACTGCATTGTTTCCCTCTCTCTGGTCATACCAGTGATAAAATCAAACCAAACAATCACAGAACATAAAACCCCAAACCATTAATTAACTTTGATTTGCAAAGCCAAAGCCTCCAAAGTTCAGTGACAGACTTTGGTTCAAGGGCTATTCAGATAATGGACATTTTATATATATATTTATACACATAAAATAACTTAGAGACCAAGTACAAAACCAAAAATTTATGTATCTTTCTGGAAAACTCAGTTTAAGACAGTTACTGTTGTGACTGACTTAGTTTTAAACAAGTACAGCCTGAAAAAATGATCAACAAATACATTCCTGTATTTCTTTAATATGTAAACCAGCTACTGTCTCTGTAAAAGCAAAGGAAAGCAAGAAAAAAATGCATAAAAGTCCCATGAGAATTATATGAATGCCACTGTAACATTTGGGGGAAGTCATTAATTTCAGATAAGATGGTTCCTGTTGGATAAAGACTCCCAAACTTTCCTCCAGCTTTTTTTTGGTTGGTTGGTGTTTTTTTTAGAGTAACTGTTCCAGGAGTCCCTCCTCAGGAACGGTGCCAGGTGCCAGCAGCACCAGCAGGGATGGCAGTGCCACCAGAAGCAGCAGCACAAATGAAGCCTTTCCCATTCCAATAGTGATTTATCACAATTCAGGAATTCCTGCTTGGAACCATTCAAGCCCTACTGCAAAATCTCATCACTGCAGAGAACCTCCCTCCCTGGCACCGTGCTCCAAGGACAAGCCAAATTGCTGTGCCACATGCCATGGGCAGGATATTCCTCCACAGGCAGTGACATTTGTTGGAATTCCCAAGTACAGAGAGAGTCAGTCCTTGGCTAGCCTGAAAAATCTCTTCAGGATGCATAGAATATATAGGATATTCTTGAGAGATTTAGAACATTCTAGTGGAAAAATAAAGATGTTAGGAAAAGTAAATGGACATTAAAGATTCAGGACAGGACATAGGACTTGGTCATGAATATTGTATATTGTGCTCTGCCCTCTGTTAGTATCTGTTCTTTTTAAGGCACCCAACAGCTGATTTATGTTTTATGTCCACACCTCCATAATGCCTAAAAATCACCCCACACTTCCCATTATCCTTAACATTCAGAAATATCAGAATTGGTGCACCATCCACCCTACAGAGACCACCCAGCATCAATGTGGGAAAGAGCATTCCTATAGCTCTGCTCTTTGAGTCTTTTGCTCTCATTTTCCCACAAAAAACATTCGTTTTAAAAACCACCACAATATCAACCAATTGAAATGTCACCACAGGAAAGTGTTTCCAAACACTGTCACAGGGATCAAAGATAACCTAAAAGTATCACCCCAGCAGCCTCCTGGGGAACTCCGTGTGCAGCAAAGTCAGTGCTGTCATAAAAAGGCCCCAAACTGCCCCAACAACCTGAACAAAAATGAGGTAATGACAGAATTTTACAACTGGGAAACCATAAGGATCAAGGAAAAGACATTTTAAAGAAGTTGTATGAAACACAGTTGTCAGCACCTGTCAATCATAGAATCACAGGATGGCCTGGGTTGGAAGGGACCTTCATATTCTTGCTCTCAGAGAAAAAGATAATACTAATAAAGTATTTCCAAATAATTTGCAATTGTTACATTAGTAATCTTCTTGGTCACCAATGACATTAGATCTAAACTAATTTGCCTTGATGCAAATGTTCTTATTTTAAAATCAAAAGCCTTAAAGATTGTTCGGTTAATTTGTGAGGTTAATCAGAAAAATTACTGAATTGATGGCAAACCCATTTTCTCTGTACCATCACTCATTTTATTGTGAAACAGTCCCATGGAGTACTTGTCTCAAAATACTTGAATCCACTTAATAGATGTTGTAATTTTCTGAGATCAGATTTTGTTCTTCATTCAAGTCTGTTGACTAAAACTGAGCATAATGTGGTGTTTCAACATTGGCTTCCAAGGGAGCAGAATTGGGCCTCCAGTCCATTCCCACTCAAGGGTTTGTTCCAAGCACATTCCAATTCTTCCACTGCTCAATCAAACCAGAAATATTTCAAGAACTGGAAAAAAAAAGATGTATTTCCATTCACACCAGAATTAAAAAATAGGAATTTTTGTACAAAGAGCTGTTGTGAGCTACATCCTGTGTGGAGCTGCATTTCTTCTGTGTTGTACTGTGTAACCCACACATAAATACAAACATACATAAATTTGCTGAGAAACTCGGCTACAGATTGAAAACCAAGACTTGGAAAAACTCAGAAAATAAGAATATGCAGCACACAGCAGCCTGACTTCTGAGTGTCCATAAATCCACGCTGTAAAAGCAAATGCCTTTGGAAGAAGGGCAATCCTGGAACAAGTTCACACCGGAGTGGCTGGAGCGCTGCACCCCGTGGTTGAGTAATGTCCTGAGCAGTGAACTCCCACACTTAAGGCCAAATTCCACACACTTTTCTTCACATGAGCATTTCTGTCAAACCTAAACCCAAACCATCACATCTTTTTCATGTGAAGTGGGTACTCGAAGCAAGTGGAAGCAGCGCAGAGCTCATCAAGTGCTGCTGGCACACCCGAGTGCTTCAGAAATGCAGCTTCACATTTTGGAGAGACCTGTCCCTCCCGCTGCTCTCGAAGTTCACAGAGAGAACACAAGTTGGACAAAACCACCCATTTCTAGCTTAAAACCAAATCAGCTGTGCTGCCACACTCATAGGTGGTTTTGTCTGGAAAGGTCTCTGACAAAATCTGGAGCTGCCACAGCTTAACTCATGTTCACTGAATCCCTAAGAAATGAGATTCTCACTCTCCATAACCATCTAACCAGAGCAGTAGGCAACAGGCTTTCCAAAATTCACATTATTCATACCATAACATTCAACATCTTTCTATCGCTGTTGATACACTCAAGAGATCCAGGAAGCCATTTCCAAACAAATCCTTTAACCCAGGGTACAATGTGATGGTGGCATCAATGACAACATCCAGGAAATACAAAAAGCACCAATAACTGAGCACCAGGATCATCCTTTTCCATTTCCCTGTGTGCAGCTGTTGGCTGGGACTGGGGCTTACCTGGCCTTGCTGTTCTTTTCCACCTGTAGGAAGAATTTCAATGGTCAGTGAGGGAATAAACCAAACACTTGCTGAAGGCTTTACTACCACAGGCTGAGCTGCTCAAGCTGATACCAGGTACTTGTACAACAATGAAATCAGCTAAAAAAAATATTTATTTCAAATAGCATCCCGTCAAACAGCTCTAGTGAAACTGCAGATCATTTGACTTTATTTGATTCCTTCCCAGTAGCATTAATGCTACCAATGCTACTGCTGATAAAACCAGAATTATCATCAACACTCCCTGTTAATCAGGAGGAACCCAGGCTGGAGCATGCAAAGAGTCACCCACTGCAGGTCAGAGATGATGGATCCACTTTCGTTTCCTGCAGCGGAAAGGAATGCTGCCACCCACTCAGCCTCAGCTCAACACAATGAAAAAGCAAAATAAGTCATCAAAACACCCTTTAGACATCACACTTAGACACTGTCAACACTTCCAGAGCAAATCATCCCCAAATCATCTGGGTACACAAGGGAAAGGAAGTTTCCTACGCAAGGAAAGAAAAATAACTCAACATAAGCCAAAAATTATCTCTTTTAATACAAAATTCCATTCTCATAGAACAAATTTATTTCCACTGAATAAATAGATCTGCTCACTGTCCACGGGTGAGATTACTGCCTATAGTCAGGATGAAATTCTCTTGCCTTTCTGCAGTTTAATTAAAATATAAACATTATTTGCAACCGGCTTGACTCTATTTGGATACAAGTATGAACACTTGGGGCTTTGAGGACATTGCCAAATGTATACAGCACCACTCTCACTGGGGGTTGTACTTTAACCTGATTTATACAGCTCCACTCATCACTTGCATGTAGGCTTATCAATGTAATTATTACAATTATGATAAGAAGGATCTGGCCTTTGCACTTGCATGTTTAATACTCTTAGCACGTGCATGCTCTTCCACTATCCATTAAAAACCCAGCAAAACAAACAAATGAGCAAACCCCAACGGGTCAGAGCTGAAGGCAGCAGTGAGAAAACACAATCTCAACTCAACAGAGGAAATTCCAATGAGTAATATTTTTACTGATGGCATGGAGGGTGGTGCCAGATTTACAGACGTTCGGAGCTGTCCCTCCATCTCCAGACACACGCAGCTGCTACCAAGGCTCGGGAAATGACTTCTCAAGACAGATGGACCCGACAAAGCTCACCATGAACATCCTGGCTGGAGCTGTAAATAGCGACATTGGGGGGAAAACAAGTATTTATGGGTTTATCTCTGTTAAAACACATTGTGCGGGGTGAAACCGAGCTGTTCCCCAAGGAAAGAGGGCAGGTGGTCGGGAGGGTGACCTTGGGAATGTGACCCTTTGCCGGGAGGTGACAGACCCCGTCCCCTCGGGGAGCGCTCCGAGCAGCACCTTTGGAGCTCCGTGGGGGAATAACCTCAATCCATCTGGATAAACCACCCTGACCTCTGTTCAGACAAATGACATTGATGGACACATTGGGTATTTCTGGATAAACCCCACTCTCTAAAGGACCTCAGGGCAGCGCCTCGGCCACGCGGGCACCCGGCTGTGGGGGCTGCCCTGGCCCCGGGATAAGGCGCCCGGGGGTACATTCTGCGGGCCGACGGGGGCCGGGAGCAGCGTCGGGAGGAGGGTCGGGATCGGATCCAGGCCGAGATGGGGCCCGGGATCGAATCCAGGATCAGGTCCGGGATCAATCCCGGGATCGGGCCCGGGATCGGGTCCGGGCGCTCCGGCCCCGCCGCGCCCTCAGCGCTGGGGCTGGGGCGCCACCTGGCGGCCGCGCGGGGCCGCGCTCCGAGCCCNAAGATACCAACCGGGACCAGCCCGGGCAGGGAAACGCCACCGTCTTTGGTCTCGCTCCGGTTGCAGCGGGAGCGGGGAGAAGGGCGGCGCGGCCGCCGCGATGCTTTCCCAGATCGCATCCCCCCCTTTCCAAACTGGAAATGCGGTTTAAATCCCCTCTCCGGCGGGGTGTGAGCCCTCTGACTGCTCATCCCTCTGCCAGC
>VWZT01006668.1:12939-66697 GCA_013397055.1 Pachycephala philippinensis
TGTCATGCCATAGGTAAAGGGATTGAATAACAGTGTCTAAGGCATGAAAGGATGTTTGTAGCAGCATGCTGGTGATACTTGGTAAATTTTAGTTAACAATTACACTTTCAATTTCTGAGTTCTATGGTTTAGTCTCATTTATTATATGTTGTGTTGGTTTTGTTCTGGTGTAACATTTAATCAGAGTGTCATGTGTGAATACCAATGCTTAACAGAAGTCTGAAAGGCATTGTTTTACCAACATAGTTACCTTTATTAAACAAATCAAATAATCAAAATTCTTATCTCATAAAGGTACTATGCAGTTTGTTTAACTTAAGCTGTTTTGCATAAAGTCATGTTGACTGGCAGTAATTACGTTACCATTTTCTATTTCCTTATGGACAGAGTTCCCTATCAGCTGTTCCATTCTTTCACACGGAACCAAGGTCAAGTTAACCCATCTACAGTTACCGTGGTCATCCTGTTTACGTTGTTGAAATATCAACACGGCATTAGATTTTTCCAGGCCTCCTGGACTTCTCCAGTATGCCAAAGCTTTTTGCCAATGCACAGCAGTACAAATTCTTTTAAAAATCTTTTAATCAAGTTATCTGGTCCTGCCAATTAAAAAAAATTAATAGATGTTCTTTACCATCTGCTTTGAAGAATGTCAGAATAGATGATAGTTTGGCAATGCAGACACTGTTTTTCTTTCTAAATGCAAAGCAGAAATATTCAATGAATGCTTTTTCTTTTCCCTGATTAGTGATGGAACTATGTCAGCACTAAGATTTCTATTGTGCTAAATAGTCTTTCAGAAATTCAGAATAAAATAAGGACATTTTCTTGTTGTCTTTATCTCTACATTTAGTTTGCATACCGATATACTGCATTTATTAATGTATGAAATTACAACCATTATCTATAATTGTCTTTTAAGCGTTCTATTAGCATGTATATACACACATATATGTGTATATATGCTAATATACTGATGTACTGCTGTGTGCAGTAATTATAATACACACACTAATCAGCACTGAATTCTGTGTGCACATCTTTAATTAGATCACTGCTGTGTATTTCTTGGCATGTGTGTTAAGTTTAGTGAGCAATCACTTTCACAAGTCAGAATGAAGGATAATGCACTATTATAACATGCTTTTGTCTGGGATAGAGATTTCAATCTTTAAGTTTTATAGGATCTAGGTCGTTGTAGGGAATGTGGCACAAGAGCTTTAGCACATATCATTCTATTAGAAGCCCTTTTTTATAGAGGCAATGTTTCTTTCTTTATAGATATTTATTCTTGGTCACAAAAGTTACATGGGGTGGAAATCATCTCACCTTACTTGATAACACAGATATCCACATCTAAGCTAGTGATTCCCCAGGGGGACCATGCCTCTGTCCATAGAGAAAAACAGACATTTTAGAGCTCAATGAACCTGACCTATTTTAGATGCCTACATTAGGATGGTATGAATCATGCCTTGAAATGCTTTTTCTTTCTCCATTTCCCCCCCCACGGACAATAAAAGGAGCCCGTGGTGATTAGTCCTGATCCAGTTCTTTTGCACAGCAGACTTCTACATCTGGACATCCATGCAATGTTTTTCTTTTCTCACTGAGAAAAAAAAAAGAAAGCTTGTTATATAATCATGAGGAAAAGAAGCAGCTGAGCCTCAGAATCTTCAAGATACAAAAATTATTTTAAACCATTAATTTTCTATACCAACTTTGGAGTTGAACACTAAAGTGCCTCGATGTACAAGACCTCAGTCAGTCCCACTTACGTAAAACAACTTTTAGATGGAGTCTGCTGAACAGCCCTTCATCACTGTTACCTTTCTCTCCCATTCTACCATTTCCGTCAGAGACCTGCATATCTAACAGGGCAACATTGTGTCCTAACGAGTAGAAGGTAAGTTAATTGTAACAGCAGATACAGGATAGAAAAAAAAAAGGATAGAATAAATACTCTGGCTTATTTTTATTATACCTTCAGCATTGGATTGAGTTGTTACAAATCACCCAACTCTGACTACACAAACATTTTGATAACTACAGAGATTCTCAGTATTTTATATCTTTAGTGACAGCAGAATCCTATTTATTTAACAGATGACTTTATGCTGACCCACAGGTATTAAAAAAGAAATCTTCAGGCAAAGATAGTTCTCTATTTTGGCAAGGATATTGTACAATTAAGGAAAGAGCTATATTTTATTGTTTTTGGCACAGAGGCCATTTCTTTGGTACTGACTACCTGTTCCTTTTTATCTTTCTCCTCCATGCTTCATTGCAGCAACCATGGCCACAGGTGCCTACACTGGATGAACACCTGTCTGGTCTAGGCAAAAAGGAAAGGAAATCAAGGGGTAGCATATTTACTGATTCTGTGTACACAGCAAAGTGACAAAATGATGGAGAAATGGAAAAAAGTTAACTCTAGCATGATTAAGAGGAGAGAGAGTAGAGGAGAATGGTCATGATCCTTTGGAAACAAGCTCTTACAGGAGACAGACAGCACGTAAATCTAAATATACTATTTTTTCAAAGATAAAACCCATTCACTAATAGTGTGTTGACTGAGGTAGCACCTTTTCACAGCAGTTTGCAGGTACAGGTTTGTTCTTCCACATTGCAAAGCAGCAAATAAAATGTGCATAGTGTGGGACCCCATAAACTTAATCATCTTCCCAAAGGGGTAGTGTGTTTCTGCAGTTCCAAAGAATATTTTCTGCTGCACTCTTGCCCTAACTAACTTACACTTTCTGAAGTGATTTTCCTAACCTTGCTTGATTATATTAAAAGCTTTGCAGAATTCAATAAAGTCCCTGTTGTGTGATATATTAAAAACCTTCATGTATACAAATTTCCCTACTCCTGCCCCAAGAGGGCAGGCATTTTGTTCACAAGTCTGCACTCACTTGACAACTTAATTGTAGGGCATCCCTGACTGTAGTCTTTCTGATTAGATGAAGGAGTGCACCATCACTACTTTATTTATTTCTCAAAATTTCTCAGTTTCTGTTTACTTTGCTGTGAAAAAATCTACAGAGATTCTTTCTACAGAGAAAATAGTTTCCATGAGGCTGATATCTCCAGTCAAGAATCCAGCTTTTGGGTATTATTAATGCACAATCCAAAATCACCCCACTTGGCTGAGTATAAATGAGCTTTTCTTTACTTAAGCATCCAGTGAAAGTCTCCAAAAACAGGGGAAGCGTGGGTATGTGGCTATGCTCAGTCTTTTGAACAGACAAGAATAATCATTGCATTATTGTTTTCTATATTTGCCCTTAATGAAAAAAAAATAGCATTAAATAGTCCAGCATTTCTAAAAGTGTACGTTTCTTGGGCCTACATAATTCATCATGTCATTCTAGTATTAGTAAGTTTCCCATAATGATCATCTGCTATATCACAGGAAAAGGCCATCTTCTATTAGGGACAACCTGAAGTGAGAATAACCTTATCTGTCACATTAATTGTAGAATCATGTAATTACCTAATGACCTAAACAAAATTAACTAATTTCAAATACTTAATCTCATCAATAAATTCCTGTGTCTTGCCAACTCACATATGCCAACTAGTTTTTTAGTTGTTGCACATAACCCATTCACAATAAACCTGACCATTGTTTCTGTGGATTTCTCTCTGCAGAAACAGTCACTAAATGAGAATGGTGAGTACATTTCACCAAGCCAAGGTAAGCTCTTATGACATGTTCCATTCTTACAGTTGCGGGGCAATTTGGCAATTTCTCCATTTAAGGCTTTTGAAAGTTAATATTCCCAAACCATTTGAAATTGCTGGCTGGCTGTGTTCTGCATCACTACTGAGTGATGATGAACCTCACCATTTCATTAATTAGTCCTTAGTGAGTTCCCTGCTCAGCTTCAGCTGTGCACAAGTCCCTGTCCCTAAAAATGTGCAAATAGCCCCAGGAACCTCTCAGTGGTCTTCAGTGCTTCTTGCCTGATGATCAATGGTCCTTTAAAAACAGAGCTCACTTCGAATGTTGTGGTGAAATGAAAGAAATCATAGAAAATACTCCACTACTTTCTGTACTGGAGTATTTGCAGTGAGCAAGCAGCATGGAAAAACGCAGAGGGATAAGGCAATAAACCATGGAATCTCCCAAGAATGCAAAGCAGCAGTGTTGTAACAGCTGTGTAGGCACAGTGATTCCAGAGCACTCTGTGTAGACATGAGTATTCCAAATGCAAATTGCATCATCAAGGATAATGAAACACCCTGGACATACTGCTCCCTGTTTCAGAGACTTGTCATAGATACTGATGTCCACAGCAAATTTCGGTTGCATGTAGAATTTAGGTGTCTTTTAAAAGCTTTGTGCTATGTGGAGAGTTAACTGCTGAAATGCTTCTGAAGTAACACAACAGCAGATTAAAAAGACTAGTTCTTTGCTGCTAAAAAAAATACAATATTTTTCCACAAAAATCACTTGGATATATCAGATATGCCAAACTGGAAACACAGCCAAGTGCTGGATACTTTACTGCAAGGTTACTTTAGCAAGGTCTGCCCTGTCTTCTTAGGCTGGGACTGACCTTGGAAAATTCCCCTCAGTCCAAAATTAAAGCACCTTATCTTGACCATGTTTTTAGCACAGGAGAGCTGACACATGTTGGTTTCTCTAAGGTTAAAAAAAAAAAATTAGTTAATCTTTTCAGCTGTAAAGTCCAAATCAATAGAGTAATCTTCAATGTGTATCACTGCAAAACCACTGTGTTACCTATGTTACATGTTACCAGGTGTTAAATATGTTCTTCAACGTGCTCACTATTGCATTAAGACTTGATTAGCAACCATGGTACGGATACAACAATAGTCTGTGTGGTGGTGTCTTTATGCAGGACTAGTCTTGAGACTGGCATAAACTGTGTTATAAAATAAAGTAGATGTGAGTTTAAACAGACAAAGAGGTTGATATAACAAGTAACCTTGGTGGCCATACAAATGGCCAGAGAGGTGCTTTGCCTTGCATCCTTTTAATACCTGTAAAATCCCAAGGGGAAACCCACTTATCGTTGCACAGAAGTGGTACAGCTTATTTGGCACTTTTGGCACTGGTGCATGTTACACAGGGAAAGCACTTTTGTTGCCCCTACAGGATCCCCCTGTCTTAAGAGAGCTTTCTGGGAAGGCTATTCTGACAAATCTTTCCTGACATGGATTTGGCTCTACTTTTGTATCAGAGCAAACTTTCATGTGTACATTTTTATGACAGTGTAAGCATGATTTTTCCCATTTATTTTTAATCCATTAATGACAGGTTGAAAATGAAAAATGCCCTCCTATACCAAGAAGGTGCGTATCAGGGACAGGCACTACAGTAACTATGCTGGCTTCAAAGATAATTAAATTTACCTTAGTGTATCTTTCCCCCATAGACAAACCCACAAGTGCCAACCCCATCAGTCATTGCCTCACTCACCTTCCTGGCCTATCTTTAAAACTAGAAAAAAGAGCTAATCATCTCCTCTCCATTTCAATTTTGTGCTCCCCAGCCTGAAGATCTTTCTATGTCCTAACTTCTGGCATGATGCCTTCCAGTCACTGGTCAGATTCAGCAGTGGCAGCTGCTAGCAGAAAATCCTCCTATTCAAGAGATGACCTTATGTGCTCCAAACACTGCTTTCTCATTCTGACTAAGTCGCTTCTCCACATTCAACATGCCTGCACTGACACCATGATGCAGATAGATAGGTTGAAAGTGTTCTGAAGCAAAAGGTATTATTTAAAAGGTAAGAGATTTTGCATTTTAAATTTGAAGTGATGGTGAGACAGTCTTTTTTACTAAAAGAAATCAACAGAATTTCACACGTTGCGTTCAAATTTTATTTTGAAATCAGTGCCACAGTATCCATCCTGATTTCCTTCTGAAAGATCCGCTGTAAAATCCTGTAATGTCTTGTGAATAATGTTAGTGATTCACTCCCATGCAAATCTCTGATTTTCCAATGCAAATATTGCATAAGGGTAGCACAGTACTCTTAAATGTGAACAAGACATAAACCAATTTCATTCAGATTATGTTTGTGTCATAAATAAGGCTCTGTATCCACTCAGTTCAAATCGGCCTCCTTAAGCAGGCTTGCACTCGTTAAATCCTGTCTATGACCTCAGGCAGCCTGTTCTAAATGCAAGACTCTTGCATGTGAAGAGAGGAGCTTGGAAAATAACACTGAACTGAGCTAAGGCTAAATCTATTTGGATTCATTATATCTATGACCGGACTGCCTTTGTAAATAACACTCATTTACATATGTTTTAAGAACTGTTGGGTTTGCGTATGGAAAAGACAATCACAAGAATATGAGAAACTCATTCAAGTTTAGGTGACCCACAGCCACAAAACAAAAAGCCCTGGGTGCTTATCCCTCATATTTTACAGAAAAAGTCAGTGCATCCCTACTAAAATGACTGCATTTCTTCCACCCCTTTTTTTCCCCACACCATTCTTTTTTTATGTTTTCAGCTCATCATACTAGCTTGAGTATTGAGTAGATTTTACGTATGCAATTCACTGTGTGTGCGTTTGTCTGAAATGACTGCTATTACTGAGGGACAAGCCAGGAACTTTAGGAAGTTTCCAGCAGCATAAAGTACGGCAAAGTAAAAAAAGGTTGCATACAGGAAAGTGACTGTTTTTAAACAAACATTTTGTGATACTTTTCCTCATTAAAGCATATTTGTCAGGTAAGTTTTCCTAGATGTTGACCTGGGTTTAATCCTGTTTGAAAATGTTTAGTTCTGTTAGTCATTTAGTTTTAAAACATAGGGCTTTTTCCTACTTTAGTCTTGGCTTAGGAGCCCCAATAAGGTGCCATAGTTAGAAACCTCTTATGGTTGTGCTGACACAATTAAGGGACTTGACTCATGCTCACACAGGACTCTGACTCAGGAGCTAGAATGGCTTATGCTGGTGTGGCTGTAATATTTCCTGCTCACAGTCATCTATTTTGATCTAGATTTCTCCCTTCTTTTTGAGTTTACTCACTCCACAGCAAGATGGGCTAGGCTCTTTGGGAAGCAGCCATAACCCCAAAGATTTTAGGCTTGTCAAAATAAATCAGCACTGATATGCGGTTCTTTAATTCACAGCCATTAACAGCTTCATTCATGGCTTAGTCACCCTGCAGTAAAGGTGGGGATGGAGAATCACACACAGAATCACCAGGTTGGAAGAGACCTTCAAGATCACTGAGTCCAACCCATGCCCTAACACCTCCTCAACTAAACCATGACACTGAGTGCCACATCCCATCCTTTTTAAACTCATCCAGGGATGGTGGCTCCACCACCTCCCTGGGCAGATGATTCCAGAACTTTATCACTCTTTCAGTAAAAACCTTTTTCCTGACATCCAACCTAAATTTCCCTTGGCGCAACTTGAGACTGTGTCCTCTTGTTCTGTGTCTTATTTTTCATCAATTTACTAAGAAATAGACTTTTTACAGGACTGTTCTTCTTATGAGAACATAGCCACCTTCTCAGGAAGAGGCTTTAGAGCTACTGGCCCTGAAGGAGAAAGACAGAGGAGGTAAGAAAATAAATGTAATCACTGTCTGAAGGTGAGCTCTTTGTCCAGGTCACCACACACACCATGTACCACATGAAATTCTGGAGACCAAGCCTCAGGCTCTTTAATGCTAACTTCATCCTTAGAAAAGAGTCAAGCAAAAGGTTCTTCTCTTCATGAACAGCAGCACGTCAACTGCATAAGGGTGCCTTAAAGTAGGGTGACACCAGAAAACCTGTGTTGATTCATGCTGGAACAATTCAGCATGTAGTGCCCCCAGGCTCTGCTGCACCTCTCTGTGGACATCACCATGCCCACAGCGAAACCAGTGTGTTTGCTTCCCAGCCACACTAGCCCACGGTCCAGCACATTATGTTTAACTGGGATTGATGGCCATTTAAGCCAGTCTTCCAAGTTTGAGGCAGTGGCAGCTGAAGACCAGTCACAGTGCCTGTTCTCTCGAGTTTACAAAGGGCTAGCAATTTCTTCCAGAAGAGCAGAGCAGCCAGGAGGAGCTATAAATTATTCTAGGTTGCCCCAACTGTGCTCTTTTTAAAGCACAGCTTTTCTTTGATTTGCTGCTATTTTGCATTTTCAGTGGATATCACTAACTTTTCCCAAGTGATACTGTGTAAACACAGTGACTGCTATTGCAGTTGGTGCAGCCATACCCAAGCCAGAACGTGGGTCTGGTGCTCTGCTCCCAGTGTAACCATAGCAATGAGAACTGTACATCTGAGACACAGCAGAAGGTATGTTAATATCTTCTTCCCTAGGAGTCAGTTGATATAAGCTGGAGTACAAGCCCTATGTCCATTACACAGTATGTTTTGACTGAGAAACACTGGGAAAGCACCAGGTTTCTGTAGGACATCTGTAATTACTGTGTTGCCTAGGTAGTGGCCACCTCTGAGCTGATGTATTTAACATGTTTCAGGTGTTTTCTCCTTTCTTGAATTCAGAGATCGAGTGCTCTCCCCCAGTTCCCTGGATAGGAACATCACATATTTTTTTCCATTCGCATTTAGGAAAGGGGAAAGTTTTTAGCGAGGTGTTGCTTCAGAGAAATCAGAAACCTTCTCCAAAGCTATCAGTTAGGTTTCAATCAATTAATTAATTTCAATTCAGTTCAATGGATTGGCAGCCTAGGAAGATAAATAAAAGACTCTTCTTGCAGAGGTCCTATTACCTGCAGGAGAAAGGCTCACCGATGCATCAAAACTCAATTCCTCACATGATTAGAGAAAGTCCTGTTACCACATCAAAAGCATAAGGTAACAGAAACACTTTAAGCCAGTTTGAAAATCTAGCCACTGATGGAGCTAGTTCTTCTGCCTCGTCCGTGGCCACATGTGCTGCTGTCCCTGTCACGTTGGCACACAAGGTGACATGGATCAGTTTTCTGATACCACTAAATGCTGATCTTACCAAACATAAAGTTTGTGTTTCACCTGGATCAGAGGAGGAGTTGTGAAAGCATTGTCAGGACAAAATCACCACTTTTTTGAGCAGTGCAGTCTTAGATCACCTCCCTACACGACTGATTAGTGTTTAAAGAAATCTGATTTGCCTGCGGCTAAAAGTTCTTTTAAACACTTTTTAAGAAAAGACTTGGTGTAGTCAAGTTGCTTTTTATAACTCCTATGGTTTATAATACAACAGTTATAGAGCTTATACAATTTTCCAAAAGTTGCTAGAATTGTAAATATTCTGAATTTTGGAGTATTTATGATAGTTTCCCATGATAATAAATACTATGCCTTCTGTGAAGGAGGCATGATTTAAGTCAGACGGGCCCACGATCCTAATTTTTGGACTACACAGCAAAAGCAAAATGGCATTCAGGCTGACTTTTATGCATGTGTACTGGCTTTATGGTAATTGTCAGAAATTAGTTCATACAATTAACAGTTGTTAAACTACACTCAGATGAATATTGAACTCCTAATTATACTGGTAATTCCTCTGTCTAGCATATCTCTTCCAGGAGGGTACTTCTTTAGCACTGAGAGATGAGAATTTCGTGATAGGATTAGCCAAATTAGGAGTCAGGCCCTGAATAAGGTTGGCCAAAAATATATTAAATCAATAATGTATTACTCAAATATATCATTAATTCACAAAGGAAATGTTTAAATAGGTTTTAATTACTATTTTACTGTCTGAACACTGTTCAAATTCTTGCTGTTAGTCATTGATGAGCTTAATACTGTTTGTTTTGTGAGTTAGAAACTTTTCTAACGTAGTCTGCTTGAGTACATGTATTTGAGTTAATTTTCTTCATTGTAAAAACTGTCAGTATAGACATGGGAAAGGAAAACCTGCCTGTGTCTCCTTGTCAGGATCCTCTGCCATCACGAAAATTGCATCATGGTTCTCAGGTAACATTGTCACTAGTTTTACACTGGCATTCTTCTTCAAAACACAGTAGGTGATTAATCAGATTTATCCCTAATAGAATATTGTTCCAGAGCCTTATTTTTCCAATGGTCCTGATAACTGTTTGATTTCATGGAATGGTGAATTGTAGCACATTTTCATGTTTCACTGGGAAGACATTGCAGTATTTGTTTTCCATGGAGAACATGATGACTTCTGGTTACAAGAGAATTGTAGGTGAAGTTTAGCTACAAAAGAACTGTAGCATGAGCAAGACCTAATGTTCATAACTCAGACTGAAAGATAACATACTCATCAACAGCTTTTATTTTTTTATTGTTATAAATAATAAAGTTAAAAAACTTGTGAATTGTTCAAAACAATGCATGCATCCATCTTGCACCAAGTTCTCTCCTGAAAACCAGTGCTCATGTGTTGTAGCAACTATTGACATAGGTCTTCTCTTGCTAACATGAGACTAAATTTTTCATTGGTAAATCTCAGTGTGCCTGGATGGCTGATAGCAGAATGGGGAATTTCATTTCAACATTACTTTAAAATTAGTTATTTCCTTTACATTTTCAGCCATTTAATAACTAAGCACTTAAATCCTCAAGTGATCATTTGTATTTAATTGTCCTTCCTTTTCAGTACTAGGTAAGAAATAATTAGAAAGCTATCTTCTTTGTGGATCCTTTAATTTTAAAATAATACCTATTATTATGTGTGTAATCAGAAATAGAGTGGCATAATTTTAAATACCTTAAATTAAAATGAAATTACATCTCATAGCTAAGATAAATTATTAAAAGGAAAACTATGACTTTTTGCAAAAGAATTCCTTAAAATTACTCTAAAATAAAAAACTTACTTTCATTTTGCCTTGTATTTTATTCTGTATCTTGTATTAGAAATTCATCTCTATATTTTTAGGCTATTTTTGTCTAATTGACAGGAATGCTGCAATAAACTGTAGAAAACAAGTGATAACTTTATTTGTGTATCTCATAAATATATTCTAAAATACAATATTACAAAAATCTTTTTTAGTGGCAAAGCTAGGAGTAGTTGTAATTTCACATTTATGAAATGGAAACATTTTGTTGAAAACATATTCTAGTTTCAAAATGAACGCAGAATGATTTTTGTATAATTAGCACACATACTTGCAAAGGTTCAGATAAAATTAGAATTCAGTCAAGATGAAAAACTACTTAAAATGCACAAAAAGGGACCCACAATTAGAGACTGGAAGGGGGTTAGGCACAATAGTGGGAATACATAATTCAAAATGTCACTCAGCACTCTACTTTAGAATAATACTAGTTGTACACTGATTCTCCTGTTTGGCAACTCAGAACATACTTTGGCTCAAAACAAAAAATAAAAGGTACTTCACATAGTTCCCATGTTTCACATTCAATGATAGTGAAAAATGGAACATTTTCTGACTGTTTCAGGAGACATCCTTATCAAATTAAATAAGGTTGCTGCCTTTCACCTGGTTATGACTCAAAAACATAATTTTCCTATGCACAGAATTCAGTGCAGATTTCTTCAAGTCCTCAACATATCTGCCCTAATATTTTAGCTCATTAGGTAGTGCAGCTTAACGTGGGCTGGTTTGAAACACAAGAAAAAAAAAAAGCAGGGGAAAAAAAAGCAGGGAAGGAAAATAAATGAACACACTACAGACATTTTCAGTCTTTTCAGGAGGCAAAAACTCCATGCAGTTAACTTATTCTTACCTTGGAGTTTTATTCAGATGTTTCCTCAAGGCTTTCAGAGAAGGAATGTTGAGAAGGAGAAAAAAGCACAGGGTAGAATAGCAGCAAGATATAGCAGAAAGGACAGTATATGTAGCATGAGTGATTATGGAAAACTGGCAGATAGTGACAGAATAGTCAATGGACAAGAGCAAATGTCATCATAAAAGAAATCAGTATTAAGGCCCTGAAGCATGGAGAAAACTTTATACACACTAAATAAAATTGTTTACTTAGTTTTGATTTATAGCTGCTGCATCATGAATTTCAGTTGCTGCATGAGACATTTCTCTTCAATCCAGACCTTGCCGGTAAATGAAAATATCTGATTTTCAAGCAACCTTTAAGAAAGAGAGTATTAGGTAACATATGATTGATGAGTATCTATAGTGTTACTTAAATTAATCTAATCTAATGTACTCCCTAAGTCTAATAGCCATTGAGTTCATCCCTGCACTTTCAAAAGCTGAAACAAAAAAAAAGAATGGACCAAAATACATTTTAAAAGGCAAGTTAAAATGTAAAAAAAACTTAAAACATATAGCTCTCAATTTTGCCTCGTTCTCAAGTAGCATCATGGTTACTTGTTTTTTGATGGTTGGTGAGGTGTCTGACCACGAGCCTTCCTGGATGCTATGAGACATTAAAAATGCCTTGAATCCTAACTCGTATCATCTGGTACTAGCATTTCAGAGCTCTTTAGTTGCTTGCAACCATTCCACATTAAATTGCAGTGCAGCCACAGATAGTTGTTCAAGCAGCAGTTCTGGCCAGAGCTGGTCCTTCCTCAGTTTGTTGTGTCTTTTACCCATAACTACCCACAGAAGTAGCTCTGGGGATCTGCGTTATCCAGAGGGACTACCCAGAAGTTCTCTGTTGATAGACTGAAGTTACATTGTGTATATGAGAGCAAGGTAAAATTTAATAAATTAGCAAAGTAATGTAAATACATGTAGTTAATGGTTGAGGGAAGGATTGTACAGAAGTTCTTGCCTTCATTTTTGCACACCTGTGAATAGATGAGAATATAGGGAATGCCATTGCATGTTTTGAACATTAAACACGTAGGACATACCTCACAGACCTTCAGAAATATATGAAACAAATTCCATCATATAAAAAGTGCCTTTTCAGCAGACTGTCTGATGTGGTCAGGGCCCTGGGACATGGGGAGATATTCACTGCAGGACACATGGACTTCAGTCTGTTTTACTTTCTAGCTGCTTAGCATCACCTCTCTCTGAGATGCCATTTCTACAGCAGATCCAACCAGGTGAGTATTCTTCATCCACTGCAGTGCAAACCTACTTGATTTAGGCTAGCTTTTCACTGGAGCAAATGAGGTGTCTTTATGTAGTCAATCCTAACATAGCTCTACACCAACATCCAATAAAACTTTTAAACTACTGAAAGTGGCAACTTTTTAAATCAGTCCATTAAAATTCTGTTCTATTTACCCAGTCTACAAATGACCACTTCCTGCAAGTCACTGCAGAAGTCTGAAACCAGCAATGTCCTATAAATAGCTAAAAGTAGGGAATTTACCTTTTTGACAGTTCCATCTTTATTCTTAATAATACCTGAGATGGCATTTGGAAGCCACCTTGACTTTTATTTAGGTGACTTTTAAAGCTGTATTATCTCGTTCGGTCAGCTCTTTGATTTATTGATTTGTTTTCAGTACTGATTATAGGATGCAGTAGGCCTTAGTGCAGGCATGTGGCAAAGTAGTTGCCTGATTGGGGATATGAGAAACAGGAGTGTTTAGGAAATAAAGAAAACAAACGAAAGGACCAGCATAAAACTGCTATCTTGAGTTGCTGCCAGAAAATAAAATGCAGAACTTCACCTACCATGAAAATTTTATAGAATTAATATTAATGTTATGAAGAGAAGTAGGGTGGATTTGCATTATGTATTTGACTTATCCCTGGAGTGAAGAGGCTGACACGGACTTGTAACTGCACTGACTACAGCCATATTTTAATTGAAGATGATTGATTGTTGAGCTTTCTGTTAATTAACCTCTTATTCTGCATTTTCCTACAGAATGCTCTTTCAAAATAAGTTTTTAAATTTAACCATCAAAAATACGGTCATGAATTTCACTTACAAAAGATGCCTTGTAATAGAAACCCTGGGAAAAGAAAAGAATGAATAACAAATAAAATACAACTGGATTTGAGCTCAGAAATATTTTCATGAAAACCAAAAATTGTTTAAATCTAAGCTAGTTACTCACCATTTCTAGAAGCCCAGTCCTCAGAAGCTCATAGGAACCTGGTCCTTGTAATACAGAAGTAAGCTCTCCCAGATCCATTTTAATAACAGAAAGACAATAAATTAATTTTTAAAAGATTTTGCCTGAAAACCTCTCCCCCCATCTAAATGCAACCAACTATGTTTCCTTTGAGTTTTATTTCTCCCCTTTGTCTTGGATTTAAGATTAAATAATATTCAATCACAAAATGAAATTTCATCATCGGCTCTGCATGATTTGCTAACAGGGTTGTGCACTATGTATGATTCCTCATCCTGCCACAATACAAAGGTCAGATTTGCCATATGAGTGATTAAAATAGTTTACCCAGGATAAGAAATGATAGTTGTTTCCTAATGCAAAGCAGCTTCTTTCTAAATCACATAATTTTTTCAGTCATGTGTACTATGAAGGAACTTTCTACATACAGTGACATAAAGGGAGGGATTCTTCTCGAGTCAATACAGTGAAAACAAAAACAGCTGCTCTACATCTAATCAGGAGATATGCCATCGCTCTCTAGCTGCCCCACAAATAGCATCTTTGAAGCATCTTGTCAGTGAAAATCTAATGCAAATTTCAACACCTTTACTTCACAGTGCAAAACAGATCATGATTCACAGAAAACTAGAAGGAAAACAAGGCTGTTAAAATGATTTACCTATTTTGGGATGGCACACTGTTCCGTTCAGATTGAGATTTAGGGCGGGATTAATCTAAACACTGAAGTAATTCAGCTCTGGAGGACTAAGCCAAATTGTTTCTCTGTACTCCATCAGTGCGTGTCCAGGAAAAGAGATAGACACCACCAGACAGTGATCACCTCATTTTAACCAAGGTGTCAGAGGAAGCGTGATGAATTGCTTCCTAAGGTACCTTTCTCTTTTCACTGACTACAGGGGAAGCACAGAATACACATCTTATTTTATATACTAAAATCAGGTGAGATTAAACTCAACAAACTTCGTGGGAGGTGCAGAGAGCAGGATCAGGAAAAGATGAACAGAGCACAATGAACGGATAGTTCAATATTTCTTTTTAGACTCACCTCTCAATGTGTGCCCTATCCATTATTTACTGCTCTCCATCCAAATGCAGCACTGAATAGAGAATCACTCATTTTCTCCTGGGCTTTTCTGTAGTGTTGTCATTGTAGTGCTCTAGTTCTCCACAAATATTAATGAATTTATCTTCCTGACACCCTGGTGGTGTTGTTATCCTTCTCTTGCATGTCGTGAGTGAAGACACTGAAGAAAAAGGAAAAAAGGTCCTCTAATACTGTTTCCCCCATGTAACATGCCTTTCAGCTCGATTTTTCAGAGAACTTGGCAACTTCAGGGTTTCATAAAGTCAAAGTACAGTTCCTGTTCACTTCTGCTGCAATTACTTGCCCTTAGCATTCAGCTGAGTAGTCTCCACATGTTTTAACACAGATATGCAGAGAAAAATGAAGGGAAAACAGGGACCCAAATTTTAAGTTCTCTGCCATGTTCATGACACACTTTCCAAGATTTGCAACCAGATTTGGACCTTTTTCACTGCTCAGCTGTTCACTGTTCAGCTTTGACTCATTCCCTGTCTGAATGTGCTTCCTGTATTTCCCCTCCTGGCTGGGAGATCTGTAGTTTTTTGGGCTGTGAACAGTTGGACTCAATGATCTTAGAGGTCTTTTCCAACCTTTATGATTCTATAATTCTATGCTTCATATATGCTCAGACATAAACAGTCACAACCCAAGCCACATCCCCGGCCCCGTGCCGATGTGAACAGGCCTTGTAGGACTGTGCCTAGGCAGAGCAGAGCGGGTGTGCTGGGCTCAGGACAGAAAGGGCCATCGAAAAATTAAATAAAGATGCTCATAAATTGAACGTGAGCATTGAACCCCTGACCATCAGCATTGCTGGCTCTTCTTTCTCTGAAAGCAAGTCCCAGGTGAACAGGGTTAATTCTCTCTTGGATGTCCAGGCCATGGCAGAGATTGCGGGACAACGTGCACCGTGGCACGGACACCAATCCTGCTGGGGGAGCTGTGCCTGGGCAGCGTGGGAATAAGCGTTTCAGTGCCGCTTGGTTTCAGCAGCAGGAGCTGATCCCTGATCCTCTTACTTAGCACAAACACTCCTCCAGCGCCGTGCAGTGAGGGCGTCCTGGGCGTAAGACAGAATGACCTGCGGAAGGGTGTGACTGTCCTCTTTCCACAGCCCTGCTCCATGGTGTTAGCCTTGGAATACCTGCATTGGAGAGTACAATAACATTCTATGAAAACACTGGTGGTAGTGTTGTCGCTGAGATGGGCTAGAGACACAAGAGCAGCAGAGTTTGCAGGAAGAAATTCAATTTTTTATTAATTATGGAATAATGAAAAATAAGTTTTTAATCACCTGGCTCTAAATCATGCTTGTGTTTCAAAACCAGGGTGGGGTTCTTTTGGTGTTAAACAGCCTCAACCCCTGAAAAATAACAAAAGAAAGCCTTTTTTGTTTATGAAAGGATTGCTGCCAGAAAAATGTTTTTGCCAGTGCTGAGATCTGTCCAGGCTTTGTGGCAGGGGTACACCAACTGGATATGTTAACTGAGTAAGCTTTATTATTTCAGTGAATTTCAATTACTCTATCAAAATAAAACAGACTGTTCCTCTTAGGAGTAAATGAAAAAATGTTACACGAAAATCTGAAAATGAAAGTCATCAATACCATGGTCTGATTTTAATTTAATCAAAGTTAAACCATGATAAGCACAAATGGTAAATTAAGATAAGAACAATGTTTATAAAATCAGCATAAGTCTTGGCTTGTAACTTGCTACAAAAATAAGAAGTGAACAGGATATTCAGTATTGCCAAGCTAGTAGATTTCCAAAGTTGAATATGGGATTAATCAGAGTCCATTAATCTTACTTTTCTGTCTGACCAAATATAAAGAAATTTTACTTTTTTAGCCTCATTGATCATGTTTACCATTTACATTTCTTAGTTTGCACAAAACATTCATGTACTGATACATTCCTGCTTTTAATGGGAATATTTTCTGTAAGAAACTGTGCAAAAAATAGATTTGACATTGCACTGCTTCTGTCTTCGCAAGTCCTTCTTTATCTTCGCATCCATTAGCTGGCTGTTTGCAATATGGATTTATTTCAGTCTGCTTCTTACACCATCAAGGTCTTTAAATCAAGTTCTGCCCCTGTACATGAAAAGACTTCTTAATTTGCAGTTTCACATTATACAGAGATTAACAGTAGAAGGTTATTAACAGTGCAAGGTTATTAAGAGCATGTATAATATTGTTTGAACGATAGCAGAATCCCATGGAATCCCGTTTCAGTATAACTTTATTAGTGACAGAAGTATTCTGTGCTTTTTCCTAGAAGGACCGATAATAAATTACTGCAAATCAGTATGCATTTTAATCTCCTTTTCAGCTAGCAGTTGACAATTTTGTGGTCTATTAGAGGCCGTGGTTGCTCAGAGTAAGTGTCGAGAAATGAATGTACTTTACCATTGGCAAAGATAATAATAATATCGCTATTATTTCAAAGGATTTTCTTTCTGGTTTACTTAAAATCATTGCAGATACATTTGAAAATTTTCAAGTTTAAGCCTAGCATTCAGTATGCTAATTTCCTAAACTCTGATGAGAGCCAGATCCCATAATGTCTCACTTGAGCATAATCCAGGAAGGAGAACAGGGGAAGCACAGAAGTTATATCAGCTAATTTTGGTTTATAAGGTGCTAGAGGTGATAATTTCTGGCTCTAAATGGGGCTTACAGTTAGGCACTCTGAGATTTGTTACCAAGCCTCAGCAGAATGTCTTTGCCCCCCGAGCTCAGCTGACATCAGGTATAGCTGAGGAGTGTGTCCCCCCTGCCTTGCTGCAGGCACCCACGTGGACAACAACCTGACCAGAGCTGTGCCTAAGAAACCCTCTCAAGATTGCTCACAACACCCTCACTGATGGTTCCACCATCAAACCACATGGCAGGCGTAAGCATCTTAAACTGCCTTGACTGTTTATAAAGTAATCATAAAGATCTAAGCTCTTAATCAGCCCCTGTGCTGAAAACACAAGAGACTTAGAGGAGTCCACTAATACATCAAGAGCACACACCTACACATGCCAAACAAAACTCTTCTTGTCCAAGCCAAGGTAATACTTTCCCTGTAAAGTTCCAAAATCTCACAGTTGTTCTCAATTCTTATTCCTGTGAGATTTT
The DNA here is from genome assembly GCA_013397055.1 of Pachycephala philippinensis. Classification (NCBI taxonomy): domain Eukaryota; kingdom Metazoa; phylum Chordata; class Aves; order Passeriformes; genus Pachycephala; species Pachycephala philippinensis. Next base: position 31,099 of record VWZT01006668.1, read on the forward strand.
CTCATAAATTTCTTGCAAAATCAACCTAGGTGCACAAAGATGCACTGCAAAAACACTTGTTCTAGTTTTCCACTAGGAAAATAAAAGAATGATTTGCAGTTGAAGGATAGACGTACTGTAATTTTGTAACCAAAATATCCTTAACCCTAGGAGCCTTGTTTTACCAGCACTTTGTTTATTAAATTCCCTGCTGTTGCACAGCATCTGCAGCATATCCTGTGGGATGCTCATGTAGATGAGCCCCGGGCTGCTATCAGTGCTTTTTAATCTTCATATTGTCAAGCCCTACTCAGACAAGGGCTGTAGTGCATTTCCAGACTTAATTTTCTCTGGTGACAAAACCTGTTTAATAAATTTCAGTCCTTTCTCATGCCAGTTATTCGTTTCCTCCTTGTACTGCAATTTATCACCTCCTTAGCTGGGCCTGTGTTGCAGGACAATGTGTGTTCAGTGCCATGCTCTAAATTAGATCAGTGAAATAATCTGTGCTGAAAATACCCTTTTTTTAAACTTTCTGGAGCATTTTTCTTAGCTTAGAACATTTTGTTGATCCTATTGAGTAAAATCTTACCAATGACTCCACCGGCAGAGTGAGGAGATAAATATCAGTAAGGGAATGGAAGCAAGCAGCTTGAGAGGAAAATATTGTCAGAAGGAAAATTGTTCACGGACCTCAATCCTTAGAGACTGGAGAACCAGGAACACCTGTTTTCTGTGATACGGAAACCCTGCAGTGCAAAAAAGCCTTGAAAACAAATTTAGTCATAACTATGAAATCCACAAATATCAAGAGCTCTTAAAGTCTAACCAGTACTTTGGAATATTTATTCAGAACAGAAAATTGTTAGTAGTTTCCTAATTTTATTGTCTTTTCAGCTTTCTGCCTGGGTCCTGAATTTGCAGATCTGTAAGAGCTGATTTTGCATTTCCCATTTGAAAAGGTGTTTTTTCTGATTCAGAAGAAGGTTCTGCACCCCCATCACTCACAACGTTTTTGTTGCATGGCTTCTTTTTGCTAAGAGTGTGAGGTAAACTGACACGGAACAGACAAAGTCTTGAACACATAACCTGTGACATTTGTGAAACACACAGAATTTCTGTGCACAGTACAAAGCAACAGCCAAAAAGCCCCTGGCTGAGGTCCCAACAAGTAATGAAAACCCTGGAGACGCCTCTCTCACCTTTAGGCTTAGGTGATATCTATGTGGGACATCCCTACCCCGGCTCCATGGGGCTGTGGCCATGCAGGGCAGGGCTGTGGGGAGCTGGGCTGTGACACCACCAGGGCAGGACCTGACAGTCCCAGGGGGGCTGACGTAGGGTCCTGGGCAGGGCGGGGGGAGCCCTGGGCAGGGCAGGGAAAGGAGCTTCTCCATGCCCTTGGGGCCACGAGAGGCCAAGAGTCAGGTCAAGGAGTGATGGGGTGAGGGAGGATAATGTCATACAATAAATCTGCCAGAATGCATTTGGCATGGGTTAGGTGAGAAATTGCAACGAAAAATAGTAGCAGATTTAACAGTTTGCTGATGCAATTTGTTGTGATATTGATATAGAAATAAAATATACTCTATGCCTCCAAGACATTGGAAAGCAATCATAAAATTACTGCAAACAATAAACATACAATGGAAACAGAAATGTACAATGAATTTTTAAGGCCTTGTCTTGCCTCCTGTGAGAGGAGGGGAGTCTGCTCTATTGTTATAAAAATCACAGAAAAGATTTTAGACAAAAGTTATTGCAAATATATTTTCATTCAAGCCTGACTGATCCTGCCTCCTTCCTCCTCCCACTGCATTCCTGATTTAAAAAAACAGGGTTTGATATGTGGGCCTCTCATTGCTCGCCTTTCCCTTTTATCTCATGGGTTTCTGTGGGATGTTAGTCCCCAAGGGGAAGATAAATATTTTGCCCCCTTCCGCCTAATTCTATGAATAGGTAAAACTGTTTAAAAAAACATTAAAGTAAGTAGAGAGCCAATCAGTTATCTGGGGCTTTTTCCTACCTTGAATAAATAGTTTAGTGTTCTTACTGGAAGGTTTTCTGAGGGACAGAAAGTGCTGTGCAGCTTTCATAGCAGGGGGATGGGCAGTGTGTTTCAGCAGGGCAGCACCCGGGTGTTTGGGCAGGCGTGCACACCCCAATCCCCCAGTGCCCCTTCCCCACCCGTCCCACCCATGTCCCAGCCACTGTGTGGCAAAGGAGACTGAGGAACCAGAGACATTTACTTGCAATGTTACATCAGCTCGTCCCTCACAAATGTGTCCACCTACAAACCTCTGAATGGGAGGACTTTGTCCAGAGAAGCGCTGGGATGTGGGAAGGACCTGTCATACCTGTTACGCAGCCGCTGGCTTTATTGTGCTTTCTTCTCAGTTTCCTTCATTTCAGTTCTTTCAGCAAAGAAAACCTAGTCTCACTTTTCTCCATTGTAAACCCTACTGTACATGGTTCCGAAACAGTTATGAGAAGTAGCACTTGTTCTAAGCTATAGATTTTAACATTTTATTTTGAATTTGAGTGAGAATGGGTCCTTTGCAATTCTCTTACTGCTACTTTTGGACAGTTTATATTTTGTATGAGGCTGGATCACATCAAATAGCTGCAACATACTTTTTCCCCAGTGATAGTTTCTAATTACTGCTTAACTATAAAACTGAATGAGGAATTAGACGAGCAGTAGAACGACAGAGCTCAACAACAACATTCAAAATGAAAAATAAACTCAGCCGGGAGTGGGGGGGAGGAAAACAACAACATGTGCAACCCATTTTATAATTCAGGACAGTCTTGAACATTTCAGCTATTGCTTCAGCTTGGCAGAACAAAAGGCAGAAAAAGGCAGATTACCAGAACACCCCAGCTTTAGGGTTTGTATGAAGACAAGGTGATTTATTTTGTTGTCTTTCTCTACCGAGATTTATGTTCTCATCTGTTGATTTATAATTATGATAATGGTTCCATAGGTCTAATGCAAAAAGTCTTTCATTTCCAGGTATCACTTTCAAGCTGTCATTTCACAATATGCAGTCCCTAACCACTCATTCCTGCCTCCCCATGTTGTACCACCTCCACAGTTGTGTCAACACAACTGTTTGTGGAACCGCAATCTAAACTGGATCACTGAACTGATTTGGATTACAAATAACGTTTGCTTTGGAGGGGATAGGGCGTGGGAATGAGCAACTGGGGGCAGAAAAGGGCCGGCTAAGATGGAGAGGAGGAAAAAGAATGGGAACTCATTAAACTAGTCTTACCACTGACGCTGAATTATTGTGAAACTGTGAATTCATACTCACCCTTTAGCTAGCACAGCCGTGCTTTTCACCTAGTATTAATCAAATCAGACATATTGAATTCTTGTTCCCATTACATTTATTACAAACAAGAGGATAAATTCCATGAAGAGTTTGTGAACCATCAGTCAGGACTACATTAATCCCATGTACTCTTCCTACTGTACCAGATAAGTCAGTAGCAAACATGGCTACTGCAGATATCTAACCCAAACTTCGGACAGCTCAGTGAAGGTACACAAGGCTAAATAAGCAAGAGCCAGGGAGTGAGTTCTAGCCCTGATCCTAATCATTGCCACAGTGATTTGATAGTTCCCTCCCCAGCTCTGCACTGGCCTGTCACATCTTGCTTGTTAAGGCAATTCTTCTGTGAGAAGAACTAACCTGAAGCAATGTGGCTACAGGTCAGAGGAAACACGTGGGTTTCAGGCCAGTTACTCATTCCTATCCCACTTTTGTTATGCAATATCAAGAGACCTGACTGTCGTTCTTATGCTTTCAGAAGGCATCAGGTCAGAATCCAGAAACTAGATTGCCAAAACAAGTTATTCATATTTGAATGAATACTGAAAGCTGGAGAGGGGCTTTTTACAAGGGCATGTAGAGATAAGACAAAGGACAGTGGCTTTAAACTGAAGGAGGGTAGAATTAGATTAGATATTAAGAACAACTTCTTTACTGTGAGTGTGGTGAGGCACTGGAACAGGTTGTCCAGAGAAGATGCAGACCTCCATCCCTGGAAGTGTTCAAGGCCAGGCTGGATGGTGCTGTGAGCAACTTGGTCTAGTGTGTGACATCCCTGCCCATGGTAAGGTTGTTGGAACTACATGATCTTTTAAGTCCCTTCCAACCCAAACTATTCCATGATTCCATGAATTTCACACAGAGAAGTGTAAGCAACACAAACACACTTGCAGCCCTGTGTATTTTGCTTAAAATAGATCTGGAACTAAAGGAATTCAGGGACTGAATTAGAAGCTGATTCCATGAAAGGATGATTCCTTCTTGTAAAAATTACCAAGTGATTACCCAGTGTGATTACCCAGTGACCTGGAATAATAATTCAATGACATCAGTATGTTAAGTAAACAATTTCACAACCAAACAGTTGAGTGACCTACATGCAATTCCTTATTTATAGCACAAGTATCAGCAGTACATAAAATTGTATTTAAACACACTAGATTGTCCCTCATAGGTTGATCAAAGAACTGCTAAAATAATTGCTAATATGTCATCAGCTTGAATAACGATTTTGTCATATCTTAAAATATTATTTCACAGATTTACGTCAGCTTTCTCCTAAAGAACAATCTTATCCCAGCTGCCATATCAATCCACATAAATAAAAACCTAAGAAATTTGCTAACTTGTAACAGTGATACAGTGTAATAATTTGACTTCTGTTATCAAAACGCCCTTGGGATTATGGGTAGAAATAAGGTGTCTCTCTTTAATAGGAGAAGATAAGATCTTATGTCCTCTTGAGAAGAAAATCAAGTACCAGCAAATTAGCATTTCCTAATTTCCTAGTAATTATTATTTGACTAGCTCTTGACCCACAAGTAGTTGTGGTTTGCAGTCTAGCCTGTTCTGTAGTAGGATAGAACTAAGTCCAGTCTAAGTTAAAATATCAGAGTCACGTTGAATGGAGAAAAAGAAGTTGAGATTTATGATTTCTCTGAATGCCTGCCTGTGGACACTGCTGACAGTGGATAATGTTTATGGGCAGAGACATTCAGATGCTCTTACTTAATCCTGCTTAAACAAAGGTTATTTTTTGACAAGGTTATGATTGTCATTGTCATAAACCACTTAGTACCCTGTGTATTACCTTTTGACAAAAGTGCTATGTAATTCGTTATGTGTTTGGGCTCCCATGGGAAGCATTTGACAGCGAATGACCCTCCAAAAATATTTAATCAAGCTTGAATTTACCAGGAGAACTACAGACATAACAGGTTTCCTTCTAGCACAGGATGCCATGGTATGCAATTTTTTCCTCCTGTATTGAGGTGGAGAAATGTGGCTGTCCAATTCTTGCTCCTAATCATGAATGTCTTTATGCTGTTAATAAAATTCATCACTTTTCTCATTCCAGTTTCACCCACAGCTAACAGACAGATAAATAAAAAAATCAGAATTTACAATACAAAAAATCACACTGCAATTTTTTTGCACAGAAGTAATTGCCAGATTCTGATCAGATACAGCCTGTATCCTTTTGGAGGAATGAATCTACAGCCTCAGCCTCAAAGAACAGTTGCAGAAGGGAATGACAGTATTTGCCTTCCTGCAAATGCCTCCACATTTTTATTAGATCTGAACAATGCAGTCATAATGGAAAAGAAGATCCAGTGAACAACAGCTCTGTAAGTGTGCTGTATGAGAAGACATGTATGAGGAGTTCAAAGACCATGATTTAACTGACTCTTAGAAGTGGAATAAACAGAGCAGGATGAGTTTCCAAATTCTCAACAGGAAGACCTGCAGTGTCTAGTGACACACGATTTCTGGGCCATGGTTTCACACTACGAAGAGTTTATATGCAAGATTTTTACTTTCATGTTCAACCTCACGGTGTGGCGCCACAAACAATTTTTCAGCAGTGATGAGGGTCTGTTTTCAGCCTCGTGCCTCAGTGCAGGGCAGCAGGAGAAAAAAGGGAAAAGAGTATCGGAAGACACTTTTTTCACTGAGCACTTTATGCCATGAAAACACATCTTGGATACCTTTTCAGATATTCACATTGGGCAAATCAAAGGAATGAAAAACACAAGTTCTTCTTAAAATTCATGCCTTTTAATAACAGCTCAGAATAAACTAAGACAAACACACCAAAATTCATTAGTCCCAAAAAAAAATCCTAAAGGTAAAGTATGCCTCCCAAGAAGGATAAAGATTATTCTTCATGGGTCTTGTTCTGTCTTAAGCAAGAAATTGTGTTCTAATTGCCTTTTCTGATGTACAGATATCAGTTTCTTCTTGTAGGCCTTTAAAACTCTGTAGAAAAGTGGTGGGTTCCATAAATAAAACAAAGAAATTAAAACCTATACTACATTCCTGGCAAGTCTGACCAGAGAGCTTTTAAAGCTGTTAACTGAAGTCTCTGCACACAACAGCTGAAGTTACTGCAAAATAAATTAATTGTTGAAACAGATGGCAGAAATTATATTCCCTTACACATGGAAAAACAAAGTGGGAATTATTTGTTACCTAGAAGCAAAGTGAGAACTATTTGTTACCTAGAAGCTGTGGATTTAAGCCAGTTTTCCAGCAACTTCATAACTAATAAGATTTATACAAAGCATAGGATATCCCGTGTTTCTAAATTTATAACTAGAAAAAAATCAGCAATACTTTCCAAATACATATATTTTACTTCAAATTTTAGCTGCAAGGTAATACTACTGGTTTAGATTCAGTTTAAAAGTTACTTTCAAAAACTCCAGCACACTGAATGGGGAGCACCATAACCCCCATTCAAGTTCAGTGAAAAGCTCAACACAGTTTTATTAGCCATTAAGAATAGTGCTCTCAGTTTCCCTGGTGTGAGTCATGAAGCCAAGTAGGCAATTATGTAAGACAGCTTTTGATAAGTATAGAATGAAATAAAATGGATCATTTTAGTTACAAAAATCTCAGACCACTATGAAATGCTATGTTGTTTGCTCCCATCAGCTTCAGTAAGTATTAAGTTTTGGCTGTATCTCAAAAATTAGGGCTTGTTTTGTTGAAAGTTATGTTGATAATTTTTATAGCCAGATTACTGTGTATTGCTAAAATTTATTAAAAGTAAACTGAAAGGTACTAATAAGAATCCAGGAGAACAAAGGGAACAAGATGCTCAAGGACAAGTTTCCTGTGTAGCGTAAATCAGAAGAGTTTCTAGTTTTCAAAGACTGCATATTAATCCATATCTGCTAAAGACTTAATTCTTTAAGTACATAGATGCAGACAACACTTCAGTGAATTTATTTTTCTGCTGAGGGTCTACATACAGATTCCTGCTCATCTCACCCCTTCCCACTTACAACGATCTCCATGTTCAGAACCTACCCAATATGATCAAGAGTAAGGAAAACAAAGTCATAAGTTGTCAAGAATCAGAGACCTGGAACTCTGGGAAAGGAATTTTTATCCCCATGTTTTGTTGCACTTGAGGTCTTACCTATTGAGAGTATTTTTCCAGTCTTCAAGCAGGAGCTTGGCAGTTTTCTTTCAGAAAAGCAGCAGTTTGGCCATGGTCCCCTGGCAGCAGGAACATGGTTACTGCAGAGCATAAAGAAGGCCTCAGAAGCCAAACCAATGTGCTCACTTCCCCATCACAATGAATTGCCATCTGAAAGGTGCCAGATCGACAAAACTAGAAATTCAGGTAAACGGTGGGCTTATAGAAAAGCAACTGTTTTTTCACTGCTTTTTCAAATGTATTTGGAAGGAGATGGTGCCCATGTATAACACAAAAGGTTGATTCCTTGACAGTAAATCCTGTAGAAGTATGGCAGCTTGCAGAAACAAGACAAGTTTTGTGTCTGAAGAAGTGTGATACAGAGTAATGGCGAGGATAGGCTGAATTGTTAAGAAATTAATGTATTTCAAAGCATATATTTCAGACATGATGTCACTTCAGGAGGGCCTCGGGAGTAGGTTAACAAAGTTATTTGTTAAGGTTTTGTTAAAGGTTAAAGTTTTTTTTTTAATGTTCACTGGAGAAGGAGGAGAGAGAAAGCTAAAATGACCTGAAATATGTGGGTAAGCACTTACATTATGTCCTCTCAATCTAGCATCTGTGGAAGTAAAAAACTTTAGCAAGAGTCTGAGAGAAGCGATCCCAAACTTTTAGGATCCGATCTGTCTGTTCTTAACCCTTTAATTTTATTTGCAGACTGGCCTATGCTCTTATATTATGAAGGGTGGTATCAAGCAGTTTAAATGTTTCCAAGGACCAGATGCAGACAACTTACCACAGTCTTTCCTTACACAGTCTGTGAATGGCATAATTTTAACCTACAGTTGATTATAATTTAAAAATATTTTATTTTACAGAGAATTTATTGAACTACTTTCAATGGTCCTGAAATAAAACTGCAGTGATGGCTCAAGGTCCTAGACTTGAATAATGGTTCCTGTGATGAAGTCTATCTCTACAAGGAAGTCTAGACCTGTCTTCCTAAACCTCATCCTTCAAACCACCACCAAGTCTGTATGCCAGGAATTTTATTTGTTGTCTTTGGAGCTGAGCAGCTATTTAAACACTTTTGCTTAAATTCTTAATAATTTTAAATAGCACTTCACTAAATTATTCTTTAAAAAATGTCTTAGCTATCTACTAGATGAGACCATCAGAGAAAGCTTGATCTCTCTTCTCCCTTCTTTGCTGAAAACTGACAACAGTTATTAAGAGATAAAATGAATTGTGATAAGCATTTCCACTTTGTGATATCAAAATTTCTCTTCACATTTGGTAGGAAGAACTAATTACTTAATTTAGTCATTATGAGGTAGATTTTAGAAGTGAAAAATGCATACATTTGAGAAACTGCAAAACAAAATGTATCACTGAAATTAAGTTAGAGGGTACCAATGTCACACGAGGCAGAGGAGCTGGTAGGGGACACTTTACATTCTGCATCTAGTCACCTGGCATGTGTCAGCATCTTCAAGCTTAGCCCTGGTCACATGAGAGGCATCGGGTTCCACTGAGCATGGGAGCTACTGTTACAGCAAGCTTAAACCCAGAATGGTTCTGCTCCCCCATTCGGAGCAGTATTTGAAGTATTTGTGCCTATCTTATAAGCTTTTTCTGGCCTGAAGACTTTTGCTATTTTAGAGTGCAGGGTACAGTGTGTGCTGTGCTCTGGAATATCTACGATCTGTACTTCACCTACAGCTGAGACGTGAATCATTCCATAGTAAGTCAATTACTACATTACAGATTTTCCCTTGTCTATAGTTTTCTTTCTACCCACGTTAGAATAACTAAATCTTTGTCTCTACTGTTATTAAACCTAAACCTTGCAGATATTTTGTCTTAGTTGCCTTTTATCTTTTTCTGAAAATTGATACTCCCTCTCTCCCTTGAAATATACAGCTATTTAAGAGACTTCTGAACACATGATCTTGAAAGACTTTTGGCACACAATACCAGCATTTGAACTCTGAAACAAAATCACCTTACAATGTCATAAATTATTGAGTATTGACATTCGTATCACACAGCCTTTTTCTGAAGCTCCAAGAAACAGGTCCATATATCTTTTGAACTCATAGATATTTTTGCTATATAGTTATCATAATATATTATACAGTACTTTGGGACAGTCAGTGAAGCACAATAAACCACACAATTTGCAAAAAACCCTTATTTTCATGTCGTTAATTGAAAGAAGTCAATGGGCTGCTTTTCAGTGGTACTTACTACCTAGCAGCACCCAGTCCCTCTGGACAGAGCAGAAAGATGTTGCATTGAAGTAAAAATATGATCTTCTCAGTACTAATTTTAGAAGATATGGAAAAGGCAAATATATTGCTATGCATATACTTAGGTGTGTATATGTTGGTTTTGTACTATGCCATTTATTTATAAGTGGTATAATATATATTATATCATTATTGATATAACTTGGGAAATTTGTGGACTATATCACATATACAGACATCCTTGTGAGGCTGATAACAGAATGAATGAGGAACACAAAAACACGGTTTGTGCTTCTGTGTTAGCGATTTAATGTACCAAAGAAATATGCATTTGCCTTTCTTTTCTGCTCAGGGATGTGATATACAGCAAAGCACATCACTGTGTTCAGAGCAGTTTCCCTCCAGAGGTAATAAAGGTTGAAGAAACACAGAGGGCAACCACTCAGGGCAGCTCATGCGAAGTGTGAGCCCAAGGTCCTGCAGCAGTCAGCTGCCATGCATGCACTGTGTGTGCCACGGGCCACGAACCTTGCTGTTGTTCTGGGTACTACTGGAAGGCATTTAAAGAATAATGTAATTATCAGGCACAAGTCAACATGGGTTCACAAAGTGAAGTCCTGTTTAACTAATCTGATATCCTTCTCTAATAAGCTCACTCATCTAGTGGATGAATGGAAGGTGGTGAATGTATGAATGTAGTTTTTCTTGATTTTAGTAAGGCCTTTGATACTGTCCTTCACATCATCTTCCTGTACAAGTTGTCCAGCTGTGGGATGAGCAGGTTCACAGCGTGCAGCGTGAGGAACCAGCTGAAGAGCAGGGCTCAAGGGGTTGCAGGGAATGGGACCATATCTGGTTGGTGACTGGTCACCAGCAGTGACAGCCAGTGCTGTTCAATGTATTTGTCAACCATCTGGATTCAAGACTGAATGCACTGTTAGCAAGTTTGCTGATGATGCCAAACTGGGAGGTGCTGTTGACTCTCTTTAGGGACAAGAGGACTTACAGAGGGATCTAGATAGACTAGATTGGACAATGGTAAATAGGATTACATTTAGCAAGTCTAAATGCCATATTCTGCACATAGGATTGGAAATGCTGCACACAGGTATGAATTTGGAGAGGTCTGGCTGCACAGCAGCCCTGCAGAAAGGGATCTGGGGGTGCTGGTTGACCACAGTTTTGGTAGGAGTCAGCAGGGACCCCAGGCAGCCAAGAGGGCAAATCCCATTCTGGGGTGCAACAAACACAGCATCACCAGTTGCTCCAAACCAGCTGATTATCCCTCTGATCTCAGCGCTGGTGGAGCCTCACCTGGAACACTATTTGTAGTTCTGAGCTCCACAATTTAAGAAGGATGTCAAGGTCCTTGAATGCATCCAGTGGAGGATGATAAAGCCAGTGAAAGGGCTGGAAAGAATGTCCAGTGAAGAGTGGGGGAGGACTTTGGACAAGTTTAGTTTGGAGAAAATGAAGATGACAGGTGACCTCATTGCTCTCCACAGCTTCCTGAGGAGGTGGAGAGGGAGGTGCTAAGCTCTTCTTCCTGGGGTCCAGTGATAGGATGTGCAGGAAGGGCTCAAAGCTGCATCAGGTTAGGTTCTGACTAAATATTAGGAATCCTTTCTTTACCCAGAGGGTGGTCAAACCCTGGAACAGGCTTCCTAGAGAGGAGGTTGATTCCCCAAGCCTGTCAGTGTCTAAGGGACGTTTGGACAATGCCCTTAATAACAGGGGCTGATATTTGATCAGGCCTGAATTGTTTAGGCAGTTGGACCGGATGATTGTTATAGGTCCCTTCCATCTGGAATATTCTGTTATAGTCTATATTATATTCTGTTCTGTTCTGTTCTGTTCTGTTCTGTTCTGTTCTGTTCTGTTCTGTTGATGCAATGCAGATATAGAGTTCTGGAACCACAGTAGATGTCAGCAAGACAAAACTCAGTTCTTCCACTTTGCATTGCACTACCTGCTGATAGAGATGTGCCACAAGCATTAAAAAGAAATCAAAAAAAAAAAAAATTCTTCTGAAACACATGCCTATCATTTGTGTAATACATTTCTGACACACTTATTTGTGTATTCTCACAAAATGCATTCTCATCATCTGTAAATAGTGTGGTCACTCCAGGTTTATTCCCAGAAAAACATTTATTTCACAACCCCATGTATGTATATATGCAGAAAATAGTCAGAGATTTAATATATTACTTAGACAAATGTTGTAAATACCTAATCACTAAGTAAAGGTAGTCTCACAGTGATTTCAGTGGAAGTTGAATCCTATGTATATAGCCCTTAAGCAGTCATTCACAAGCAAGTAGTAACCCATGATCCAAAGAAAGAATATGAATTTACACACCATTTTTCACCAATATGGAATATATTTTCTTATATTTCTTGCTATTGTAAGCAAGAATTTTACATTTTAGTTAAAGGTCTATAGTTCACATTTAAATATGGAGGTGCTTTGAAAACCAGCTGGTGAAAAAACTAAACAGTTTATTTTATTTTTTTTATTTCCTTTAGACAACAGAAGAGAATGCAAAGAAAAGTTCCTGCAACTTATTTCGCACCAGGCTGTAACATCTCTGCTGTGCATTGGCCCACAAATTCCACCATTTACATTTTTGTTGGTAAACTAAGGAAAGATCAGTGAGCTGTGATAGTTTCCAGTTCAAACAAGCCAAAAGCATTTATGTATGAGATGTATCCGTGGCTTTCATGCACTGCTTTATCAGTAGGAGTTAACAAGGAGAGCCATGGTTTCCCCATGCAGAGCCAACATTCCACTCATACCAGTGGAGAGTAATGCTACTGAGGTTACGGACATCTCTTCTGATGTTTCAAGCTTCAATTAGAGATACGGTTGGCAGGCAGCAAAAGCCTGAGCAGTATGAAAGGCCCAGAAACTGATATAGGAGCTTAAATCAATAAAGAGTTTCATTCCATTGTATTAACCCCTCCTTTTCACAGTGAATTCAGAGCTCCCTGTTGCTGCAGTGACAGACTTCAGCAGCAAAACTGAGCAGACATTCTTTGTGTACAATGTACATCTTCAAATTTAAAACAAATTACATCATAGCGTGAAAATCAGGAATAGTCATGAGATACAGGCATGGATTTATGTGGGAGCAGTAGGAAGATCATTTTGGCAGCAAGTTTCATCTATAACCCAGCCACAAAGTGGTAAAGATTAAATACGTTTGTCAATAGCCATTGATGCAGGCCACACATGGTATTGCTTAGAGAAAATATACACTTGGAGTGCTGACAACAGAACCCATCCTCAAGGCAGGCTGCATTTAGGGAGCACACCTGTGTACAGCGTTATGCCACAACAATAACTTGGCAAATTTTAGTCCCTTTTCCTCTCCATGTCTGCACAGACTTGGAATCAAATATTCTCCCTGCAGTGAGCTCTGTGTACATGTTTTGTGTGTTGTTTTATTTTTAGTACTTGGCTGGTAGTAAGTTCACAGCAATAGTAGTATTATAAACAAAATGAAAAGGCCACCTTCCATCTCAGACAAAAACAAAACAAAAATACCCCAGACAATGAATATGAGTTGAAATAAATTCTGCAGACCATGAAGATACTATTTGTAAGAAATTGCAAGTGACTTGATGATTCAAAAACCTATTCCCCTTAACTTCAAAGAGCAGGCGTATTTAATATGTCAATATACTAAGTATACCTTCTAAATCTGTTGACCTTATTCCAGCAGGTTGACAGCAAGATTAGGGAAGAAAACAAAAATTAAGACTTCTGTAATTGTCATGATACGGCATTGCCCAGAAGGACAGGAACAACTTGAAGTCAGTGGATTTCTGAAATAGATAGAAGCTCTGTCAAAATGTCATAATTTAGATTTTAGAGAGAAAGGGAGAAGTACTTCTACTACAGATTGTAAGAGATTCTTTTAACCAGGAAAGGCAGTAGTCAGTGAGAAACATCTCAATAAATTAAAGGTTTCTTCCCCATTTTCTGTAGGAAGCGGAAACAGAGTGCCAGATTCCTGTCCCCGATACTGTCTGATTGTACAAGCAGCAAAATGTAAATCAGAACTTTGGGTTTCATATAATGCTTAATGCCCTCAGGCCTCAAAAGGAGATGCCAATGGAGAGTATTTCTCCCTTCACTTTTTGGACAAACTTTGGCCTATTCCTGCAGTTCTTGTCTCAGGCAAGACTCCCGGTAGCGCCAAAATGTCAGCCATGCTCATCCTGAGGGCTAAGCTAAGGTAGGTCAGAACAACTCATGTTTTCGGGGGATTGGGTCCCCTTTTGTTAACAGGACACATGTGAGAGGTAGAACATTTGCCTGGGAAAACAAAAATTTTCTTCCTGACATATAAACAAAGTACCAGCAGCCAGATATCCCCTTTAAAAATAGTAAACTGTGGTAGTAAAAATGCTGTGAGACAAAACAAGATTTTTTTGGGAGGTGGGGGAGGGGGTAGGAGTAGAGCTAGAAAAGGACTGCAGAAGGCTTTTAAGCCTTAACTTCTAGCAAATAATTGGCAGCAAAGGCCTAACAATTTACATGAGGGAATAAAAATATTCATTGTGTGTGTATGTGTGTTGGCTTTGAATGCCATGGTCACCCTCCAGCTAAGGAGCTGTTTACATCTGCCAGCCAGCAGCCAGACACCAGCGGGGAGCTGGCAGAGCCCTCGCGGGCTCTCTGTGTGCGAGTCCAGCCAGGGAGCAGAGCCAAGGTGATGCTCCTGCTCCAGCTCTCCCCGGCAGCCAGGAGCAGCAGCTCCCTTGGAGAGCTAAAAATGACCTCCCTACCTGCAGCCTGAGCCCAGAAAGGTGCTGAGCTCAGCTTCAGATAATGGATGCTGCTCCCCACCCTGCACAGCCTCCTACGTAGCTCCTGTGTCTGTCAGTGCATGGGGCTCTTTGACAAAGTCTGAGAGATTTCACTCAAAATTTTCAAAGCCTCAAAGTTTCTACTAGCTCTTGGTACATTACTGCAGTCCTTATATGCAAAGCAAAATAAAATTATCAGAAGATTATCTCTCATTTTCTTAAATCTCCAAGAAAATTTCTCCTGAACTCAAATATGTTGCCAAATGATATTTTTACTGACCTGTTTGTTTTATTCAGATAAATCCTCTGGAAGAAAGATATGAAAAATCGTTTTTAAACTCACTAGGAAATGAGGTGGAGAAAGGTGAGTTACAACTGAGATTTTCACAATTTTGAAAGGGTTTTTGTATTTAGAACCAGGGGGAAAAAAAAAGAAGTTAGACTTCAAGGCTGTTAGAAGAAAAATGTGAAATTTTAATGACTTTTTATGTAGTGTTTCCAAACACAGCAGTCAAGAACCAACCAAAAATTAACAAGATTGGCTTAAACATCAAATTTTACCTGTGATAAATTTGAAGTTCTTTGTATTTATGTCTATTTTAAAGCCTTGGGCATTTTAACTAATGATGATGGCTAGGAAACTTCTAATAAAAAAATGGAGAATCTTCTATGTCTAAGAGTAATGTATAATGTGAAAGAGAAGCATGAAGTTACAAAGCTCTGTAAACTGAAGTATTATCTAAAGTTTTGGAATTGTGGACTAAGTTGAGTACTAGAAATTTCTTTGTGATAAGAGATAATTTGGAATTCTCATCACCAAAAATGGTGATGTCAGATTTCAGAGTCTATAAAGTTTCATTTTGAAGGTTTTGGGGTTTGCCTATAGAATAATTTAGACCAGGATACACTGCAGAAAGTGTTTAAGCTCAAACATGATTAATAAAAAAGTGTTGTGATTTATTTTTATGATTAGCCTTAGTGATAAATGAAGTCTGGTGCATTTCAGAGCTCAGCACGTGCTTTGTAAGTGCAGTGAGTGAGAAATCTCATGGAAGCAAAGTTCATCCTGCTCCTATGGAGTTGCTGATGTTCTGATGGTAACAGGGAGGAAAACAGAGTAGGTCAAAAGCTCTATGCCCTGAGGCATTTCTGGGGAGTGAAAACTATGCTAGGAGTAAGCTCCTTCCAAGTTCCACACCAAGGTTTCTGCACCTTCGCCTCTGAGAGGAAGTCTTCCAGAGTGCAGGAAAAATAAGATGAAAACAGAAAATAAAACTCCTTGAGCTATCTGAATCCTCCATTCAGCAAGCGGACGAAAGATAACTTTTAAGTAGGTAGTGAATGACGTTAGCAAATGGATAGATGGGAGCAGATGAGTGAGGAGACCATGAGTAAGCAAGGAAGGAATGAGTGGTAGGTGTGATTTAAAAGGACATAGCCCACAGCTATCATACAGCCTTAACAGGACTCTCCAGGAAAGAAAAAAAGAAGCAGGGGAAGCACCTGAGTCACCTGCACCATCAGCTGTTGTCAAATATTTCACTGGTTTTTTTCTTTCTTTACTTCTTGAGGTTTTCTTGGGGGGAGGTTGGGGTTTGTTTTGGTTTTTTGTCTTTTTAACATCAGCATCTTTGATGCAATGATTGTACCAATTGGGCCTCTGAAATATACTGTCAGCCCTAACTCCAGTCCAACTAGGACTTGCCTACTTGTCTGAGAACTCATAACCTCTGAATGGAGCTCCTAGTTACGCACATGGACACCTCCAGCTCCAATAATTACGACACAATTTCTAAAAAGGCTCAGACTTGCGCTCACTGCCCAGCTTAGCTGGGATAGCTGAGGCAGCACTCACAACTATCCTATCCATCTCCCAGCAGTGGCTGAGCAGGACAGATATCTGAATTAGCTCTGTTTACAGTTTGTCCTACAGCCACAAACAGAAACTGCTGGTGGGGGTATGTGAATGCTAATATTACAGTCATATATATGCTGGAAATTACAGCAGTAGAGAACTGGATGTCAATCTCGTACAAACTTCTTTGTTATTATGGTTGAACTTTGAGCAGTGTGCAGTTGGGACAATGGCCACTTCCCTGCTAAATCTATTTCTAAATGCAAGTTGAAGCCAAGATTCAAACAGTCTTCAGCTGAGGCCAATATACTGAAATCTTAATAAGTTTCAGGCTGTTTTGTCACTGAGAGACTCTTGCATATTACCACAGATGGTAACAAACACTTAAAAATTATTGGAAGTCAGTTTTTAAAATATCCTCTGAAATGTAATTCTGTGGGACTGGAAGTGTAAATAATCCATGTTTATCAAACATTCCCATAGGAAATCTGACTTTCATTTCTAGCATCATTTACCTGTAGTATTGCTTACTTGAGACTGTAAAGAAGTGCATCAGAACAATATTTGAAAACAGCGTAGCACACTGAAAATGTCCAATTCTTTCAGCGTTTTCCAAAGTACTGAAAACTATGGTTTCTATCTTAGCCTTGTTTTTCTTCTATACTGTTGACAACCTGAAGTAGAGTGTAACCTCCTTTATCGCCGTATAGCTTACACAAAAATATCTAAAGTACCCAAATGATCCAGAAATTCCACTGTCAAAGGTAACACCTATCCCTTTTGCATCTAGGTCTACTGCAAGTAGATTTAAGATTTCAGGCCTTCAGAGAATAAGATTTCTGTATGAATGTGGGCAATGATGCATAATGAATTTAAAAACCAAAGGAGAGTAACGTTTAGTTAAAAGCACTTTTGGATAAGTCTACTTGTTTCTTGATGCCCATGACAAGCTCTGTAGTTTGGCATGTCTCCTTCTGTTGCTGCTCAGAAGATTTCCATAGGTGAAGTGGAACCTGGTGAATGATTACACAGGGTAACAGAAAATCACTACCCACAGAATGTTGCTTCAGGTACTTAAGCAAGAGAGAAGTCACAAAGTTTTTGTTTCATTCCCATCTTTTGGTAGCAGAGAAGTGAGCTACATTAAAGGGAGAGAGAGAGAAAGAGCCTTTGTTAGAACAAACGGGGAAGAAAGGAGGATACCTACTCAGCTACTCTTGAGGGGAAAAAAGGGTTAAGTGTTTTTTGAACCAAACACCAGATTAAGCAGTGAGTTATGACATACATGAGTATTGTATGCCACAACATAAAAGAGGAAAAGAGATTTTAAAATTATGACAATACATGAATTAATAAAAAAAATTTGCTGTTCAGGACAGAAGTTAACATGAGATGCTTGCTAATTCTGAAAATAAAGATTTAAATAGAATCTGACAAAAAACACAACACTGTAAACTGCTAGTGTTACATGTTTTGGACTACCACAAAGCTTTATAAAGGATTGGGCAATAATACTGCACAGAGGTAAAGAGAGGGTGAAATCACAGCTGCTCCAGCTCTATTGCTTGTTCAGTGGTCTTCAGTGAGAGGGACTACAGACCTCTCTGCAGAAAAATAGAGAGAAAAACAGGGGGAGTTATTTTCTTCACATTGGTCAACAGTGAAATTAAAATCCTTAAATCTCTAACATTTTTTGATTTTTATGACCTCATTACCTCACCAATGCTTACAGTAGAGAGTACTGTGTAGAGCATAGTTCCTCTCTA
This sequence comes from Pachycephala philippinensis, assembly GCA_013397055.1. Classification (NCBI taxonomy): domain Eukaryota; kingdom Metazoa; phylum Chordata; class Aves; order Passeriformes; genus Pachycephala; species Pachycephala philippinensis. The sequence continues at coordinate 49,257 of VWZT01006668.1, forward strand.
AAAACAGCACTGTTACTCAGGTAAGGTGTTTTTGTAAGAAAACCAGTCTGGCAGTCATCCTATTACAAAGCATCCCAGTGAAAGCAAATAGAAACCCACAGCTCACCAGGAAAAAGAAAATCCGTTCTGCTAGTTGTGCTCTGCTACCTCCATCAGTACGAGAACGGAGTACGAAATAACTCTTCTTGTGACGCACAGTTCAATATGGTTGAAGTGTTACAATGTGCTGCTTGAGTCATAACTGACAGGGTGCCAGCCTTACATTTGTTAGAGCAAACAGAGCTCAGCTTTAAATTTCCGTGCTGTTACACAACTGTGCTATTACTTAAAGGACTACTTGTACTCAAACAATAAAGGCCATCTACTTTCCTGTTACTGTGCTGATAGAATTGTCCCTACTACAGGCACATTTCCATACACACGCATATGTATTTAAATACACACATACATTGCAGCATTTTAACTGCTCTAATGGTATGCTCACTACTTGGCCTTCAAGGATCTTTCTATGTTTTTACAGAAGTTTGAGACTCGAGGCTGCTGCAATTAGTGAGGGAAGAGGTGGCCATGTAGTCCAACTAATGACATGATTCAATTCCCTACCAATCTCAGTAGTCAGCAGGATCCACACACTGAAATGTCAAAAAGCAACAACCATATTTTCTGCTGCTGGTTTCTCAAAAGGTGGTGCCATTATAACTTGTCTCTCACTTTCATTAACCAGTCATTAGCACAGTCATTGCACTTACCAGATCTCTGTTGGCTTTGTGGGAGATGCCCACTGATAGTATAGTGTACAGAAAAAATACCTGCAGTAACACTGTTTGGAGGACTGTTAGCAAACACATTGCTTCTGAGAGTAAGCTGGGCTCCAGGTTACCAGGTTACCTTGCAGTCTAGAAACGGCAGATCCTAGGGTCTGTTTCCAGGAAATCCCAGGAAATGGCTGTGCCTAGGTGTCAGCAGTGCAGTCAGAAGGCAGGACAGATGGACAGAGCCTCCTGAAACCCAGGGAGGGCTGGCCATGGGGCACCTGCCAGCCTTTAGATGCTGCAGCAACCAGCTTACTTCCTTTCAGAGCCTGAATCAAGATAGCAGTGCTATTCTAGTTCAGTTTATCAGAGCAAATCATATGACTAATGATTAATCATTCAAGTATTTATCACTTCAGTATAATTTCTGCATAATATTGGGGTTGCACCTTCACTGGTGTGGTTCAGGCATGATTGGATCTGACACTTGGGGAGCATCTTTCAGCAAGGAGCTTAAAGAGCTTGAGAGCCTGAATACTGACAACAGGTGAGGCTGCTGTTGGCCTGGAAGCAAGCAGAGGAACAAGGCACAACAGCTGTGAGAGAAAAAAGAAGCAACACAATTTGATATCTTCTCCAGACTGCCCCTTGAGGTCATCCCTACAGACCCAGGGCTCTTCACCTCCCATGGCAGAAGGGAAGAAGGCTGGTGGAAGGGACTGTAGGCAAAGGGCCTGGACTAGACTGCCCTGAGGCATGTGCTGCTCTGGCTGTGATGTGATACTGCTTGTAGGGCCCCTGCAAAAGTACTCCTCAGGTGGCTGTGCTCCAGCTTTCCACCTTGCCATATGTTCCCCCATGCAAGCAGCACAAACACTTGTGACGTCTTCTTTCCTTAAGGAATCCAAGGAAGTTTGCGCCTCACCTACTCCAATAGGATTGAAGTGAAGGAATAAAGCAAACTGAAAGGTAGTCAAATGATGGTATGTCTTGAGCATCCCAAGCTCATTTTTGTCCTTTTTTTTGTCAATCCAAATGCTAGTAAGCAGAATTTCTGAGATGATTGTGTCATAGAATTTCTCCTCTGCTTAAGCTTTTGATGGAGTTTAACTTTCACCTGATTTTTCTTATTACATGCCTGCTTGGGGACAGTTAACTCTGGGAAAATCCTGCTATCATACAAGTATTTCTGGATTTATCTACAGCCTTTCCATCAGCACAGTTGTCTCTCCCACTTCATTTTTGTGTGTTTTTCTAGGCAAGTGAACTGCAATCATTTCTCCAGTCCAGCTCCTTCCCTAGCCTTTCCCGCTAGTTGCTTGTGGTTCAGGCTAAGAAGACTCATCCTACCAAATGTCTATGAGGGTTGGGGGGAAGAAAGATCTATCCCTTCTCAGCTTCCTAAGCAAAGTTGTCACTCTGTCAGATTAGTTCAGGGCTTTTTTTTTTCAGAAGTTGTTGCTACTGGTCTCTGCGAAGGCCACAGTCTACCCTTCCTTCACCTCCCTGTGAAGGGGGAAGCAGGGCCGATCACAGAAGTGGAAGGCCTAGAGACAAGAATGTAATACAGACAGAAGAATTACTCTTTGACCTATTGTTGAAGGCACAAGAGAGTATTTGTGGATTCCAATCCCTTCCTAGCTTTAGTTTTGTGTTTTAAATAAACTAGCCGTGGGTTGACATATAGAAGTTGTACTGGAAACAGGAACAAAGCACTCCATGCTCTCAAGTCAGGCAGTACCTAAATGGGAATCTAAAACTGCAGGCTTGGTCATTTACATTTGAATTTTTTGAGGTTCTGATCCCTAAATCCTGTCTTATATCTTAGTCCAACTTGTGGTAGTGCCTCTTTGCGACCCTTACCATAGAGCAGAAAGTTTCTACCATGTTTATTGTTGACCAGTTTTGTGGAAGTTTAGCAATGAATAGCACAGCAAACATTAAACAACAGTAAGACCCACTTAGTGTTGTAAGAAGCAGGTTAGATGGCCACCAAATAAACAATTAATACCCCTGTCTTCCAGCCCTACCATCTGTCTGGGAAATCCTTGGTTCTCAAGTATAATCTCAGGCTTTTTCTCTACTATTACTGACATCTCATCCTCATAAGAGGAATTTAACTTCAAATTCTACCTCATTCTCTTCAGAACTGAGTCCTCTCTGCTAGATAATCTAATGTTTCATCACTTTGGGTCACATTCAGACAGCTGTTACAAAGTCCATGCTCTCAAAGTGCCATGTGGCCAGAGGGCTGTCTTTTCCCTTCAAGAACTCCCTACATAAAGACAGAGCAGGATCAAAGTCTTCTGGTATGATTTAAAGGTCAGAAATTGTCAGCCCTGTGTTTGTGCACAGATAATGTTTTGCCTGGACAAGCCAACATGATGCACATAGAGGGCAGTGCCATGGTTACTCTCCTACTTCAGGCTACATCTGGCCTTTGGTGTTCATTAGTTGGAAAGGAGACAATGATTTAGTTACCCAGTTATCACTGTGTCTCCACAGGGGCTCTCAGAGAGCAGCAGCACAGCCATCCCTTCCCCCTTGCCCTCCCAGCACGTGACAGGCGGTGCCCCGAGATGCCCCCTCACACGGCCACATGCACACGTAGCCATATGACCCCGGCCCCTGGCCCACGGCCACCCATCACTTGGCCCAGTTCATGGTATCTCAGAGTCCTGGAAGGAACTGCACAGCCTCTACTTGCATTCCTGGGCAGTCTGCTTAGGCTTGTGGACAGCATGCATTTCACAAGATATGGCATGTACAGTTTCTGCTGTTCAGGGTATGTGTACATATTAAAATAAAGCTGTCTGTGAGTGTTTGTGTGTGCTTGTCTGGGGATAACTCTGTGCAGAACCAGGATTTAGTCCTAGGGCAAAAGTAAGAGAAGCACTGCCCTGTGGGCATTTTAAAAAATATGACTCTTAATAAAGTGATGATAGTCCTATTTTTAATTTGGCTTCTGTGTCTGCTCAGTAATGATTTTTCATAACGATTTATTGGGCCTGGCTTTTTACTGTGGTCTTCCTGCTAGCACTTTAGGAACGATAAAAAGCCTTGGTGCTAAAATACAGTGCTTTATAGATGTCTTCTGGAGAGAAATATCAAAAAGTGTCATGGGTTAGCCAGATTTTTTTGGCTGTCTCATTTCTGCTTGGCTCAAGGCTTACTTATTAGACATTTTCACGTTCACATCCCTGGCAATCGAAGAGCTATACATTCAAAAATTTGGCACATGCACAAAGATGTGCACCGACATTCACAAAACATTTCCTAAGGTTGTAGCTGCTTGAATTTCAGCTCCTTAATTAGCCAGATGCCTTTGAGAACACATTTTCAGGCTTCTTTTCACAGTTGACTGTTCTATCTTAAAGGCTTCTCCGAAGATTAGATTTACAGTGGGGCTGGACCTGATATATCCGTGTATTTCCAGACTGGTTCTCAATTAAAAGTTTTGGCCTGGTTGAAGAAGACTGATTAATAATCAACAGTCATTTTTGGTGCAAAAGTCAGGTATGAAATAAAGCCAGCACACGCCAGAACACGTTGGCCTTATGTGTGAGTAGTCAGTCTGACACTATCAAAAACAATGTTCTTAGTGCATGTGTAGGGATAATCATTAGGTCTGCCTTGTCCCAGAGGCACTTTCCTCAGGGTGCTTGTTCTGCATGGTAGGAGTGCAGAATTTCTTGGAGACAAATACAGAAGCCTTCCCCCATCCTGACAACCTTAAAAGGTTTTGTCTAGACAAGAGAACATTTTTGGCATAATTGTCCTCTTGCATTTTAATTTTGCATGCAAATAACTAGAACCGTGGTGTTATAATTTCAAGCAGGCCATGCTACTTGTAGAGACCTGAACCAAATTCTGAGAGGCCATTGGGAAAAGAAGCTAAAATATTAATAAATTAGCACAGTATCTTATAAGAAAAAAAAAAAACCCAAACCTAACACAGTTTTAAATACAACACTAATTAATATATGTAATGAAAGCTGATGAAGGAATATGACCCTGTTTCACAACTGTGCCTTTGGACTGATTGACAACAACTGGATATACACACACACTCACTCCTCTTTGCTTTGGAAATCATTCATTACCACCTTTAACAGCAGAAAGTTTCCTACACTTACATAAAGCAGTGGAAGGCTCTAACAAAATACAAGGAAGATGGGTTGTTATTGCCAGTCTGTCTTTCATTTCCCTTTGTACACCACGTGTTTGAGTGCCAAACAAGGCCCCCAAAGTGGAGTGAGGAATTAATACAGATTAAAAAGGTGTATTTTTTTCTGAGTGTTTTTCTGGGTTATCAGTTTCTCATCCTGGTTCACTGTGCAGCTGTACAATGGGAGAGCATACGGATGGGGAGATATGACATGTGAACACACTCTGCCACAAAAATAAATGTTCAACTAAATGGGGCCTTAGTCAATTTATCATTCAAGCAAGTAAACTAGTTCATTACATTGGATGTGCTGTACTCAAACTATAAAAAAATCCTTATCTCCATAGTAAATACGAAAACCTGGGAACTCAAACTCGATTTATTTTTCACTTGGTACAAATACATCTGACATAACCATCTAGCTTTGTAGATGTGCTTGTAGCAACCTCACACACTCTAAATGGCTTTACGAATGTGGAAATATATGACTTTTTAGAGAAATTATTGACAGCAGAATTATATGAGTAATCAAAATCTTCACACACTCTCCATACTTCCTTGCTATTCCTATATTGCAGAATGACTCCTCTATAAAGAGAGTCTAATTTGGAATAGAAATTATTTCATTTTGGGATTTTTACCCTGCTTTGTGAGTAGAGTAATTATTCTGGAACATGCTCATTTACATTTTGGATCAGTGCCTGAAGAATGGCTCAGCAGAATAATTAGTTTGGAAGAGCTATTCTGATCAATTTCTGCATCTGAGGCCCTGCAGACCGTATGTGTCACCAAAGGCAGTCCAGATCTCCACAAAGTGCTAATTGAGGCCTTTGACTTAAAGGACTTCAACACCATTTGATGTAATATTTAGAATTAACTATTTGTAACGAAAAAATACAGTTATCACACTTTTAGGACATTATTTATAAGCAAGTTAAGCACAGTACATAAGCATTAAGTGCCTATTCAAGGAATTTCAGTGCAATCCAGAGGAAAAGTATTTGCCTGCCTACCTTTATGGTCCCCATGCTTTGTGCCATGGCACACTGGGTATCCACTGCTAAACTAAAGCTCAGGAGAAAAATTAAGCTGGCCCTTGGGTGTGTAAAAACTGTGGCTTGGGTGTCAGGCTTTTGCTGAGGTGGTCAACAAGCTAAGTGAAAAATCCAGATCAAGTTCTTTTCTTCATCACATCACCCACAGGAGGCCAAGCCAAAAGCCACAATGGAAATATCCACCAGCACAGCACCAAGGGTGAGGGACTTTCTGGGCTCAGTAATGCTTTCTAGTAGCCTGTCACTCACTAGTATCATCACACTCTTATATCTGTCAAGGAACAAGAACAGTAGGACGATTCCTAGTTTATTTGTACTGCTGGAAAATGATAAGACTTTGTATACAGTATATCTCTTCATTGCTAACATGGCTCACATAATTTCTTCCCACAGGAAAAAAAAACCAAACAAGATAACATATGCTAAGAGCAAAAATCTCCCAAGAGATGTTGTGGAGAACTCCTCTTTCCATTGGGATGAAAGAAATTCTAGTCCTACAGGAATAGTTGTGGGTTCTGCCCCAAAGAGTGTGCTTACCAGAAGTTCAGGATTTATCCCAGTAGGAAGGAGAAATCAGAACCTATTCATTAGTTGTTCCATAATAGATTTAAAAATACAAACTTGCAAGGTCACTTACATAAAGCCTGCAATACCATATGCTCAACACATTCCAGAACACCAAACACATGAATCACTGCAGTTATATTCATAAAAATACTCTTCTACTCCCCCAGCACATCACACAACGATGTAGCTGTAGGAACTTTTTTTCAGGTGGCAGCTGATTTAAGAGGTTCCTGCATTTGCTGCTTATTCTTGCCCCATAGCTCTAAGCAATCACTTCTTCAGCTGTGCTTGTTTAATTCTATGGAGGTGAGCCAGCAACCAAACTGGGCTTAAAAACCTAAAACAACAAACAAAAACCCACCAATACATAAAGTTGTTTGAAAACAACTCTTAGGTTATTTTGGTGATGTAACTGTTGCTTCAGCACTGCTGAGGGGGCAGTGACCTGCTGTTCAGCAATAGAAGTGAGCAGCCAAAGGTGGGGAAAGGAAGAACCCTTAAACCAGCTTTGCAACCTGAGACAACAGATTGATCAAGCTGGATTCTTAAAGAACAGTGAGAGAAGGGACATAACTGAGCATGCCACCAGAAAGTGTCGTTCTCAGAAACATTTGCATGGTTTTTAAACAGTAAAGAAAATCAGTAGCTGTATGAAGATGTCTGCATAACAGCGACAAATTTATGAATGTCCCAGGTCATACCTGGGAGAGATGCATGAGCTGGGCTGGTGCCTGCATGCAGGGGCTCTGTAGTGTCTGTAATTATTAGAGCTTCTGAAAAGTCTTTTCAATAGATGTATAATAATAGAAATACTTAAGCTGAATATTGTCAAAACAAATTTTACTAAGCCAAGCTTTTTTAACCTGGACTTCACTGAAATGCAATTTTACCCTAGCCCTTTTTAAAAGCTTTCTGTGCATATTCTCTGTGTATATATTTATAGATGTCTAGTTATAAATGGAGTGAATCCTCATCTAGGGTTGCATTGTTTTTACAAGACTCCAGACTCAGTAAGCCTGTGGGGTTTTTTCTCACTTTTGCTGGAGTTAGACAAGAAAGCCTCAGTGGAACTGACAGAACAAGCCATTCTTAAATAAGTAGTGGTGAAAAATGAAGCAAAACCTCCATGCCTTGGTATTTAAAATTAGGTCAGTTGGCAGAAAAATTTCCAATTTAATTAACTGACTAATCAATACAGAAGAACTTTCATTTTTTCCATAAAATGAAGTCCATTTGCTTAAGGAAGTTAAGTGTCCTGAACATTGAATGCTAGTATAGATGGGGGCAGGGGCAGGCGGGTTGTGGAAGATGGCATTCAACTGTGACCAGTGTGTTTGCTAGAAGCTTCTTGAAGAAGATAATACTTCTTCGAGGAGAAAAATAGAAAAAAAAATCATTATTATTTTGTGTGTTTTAAGCCTCTCAGCTCATCAGTGCATTTTGTCTTACAAAAGCAGGAATGCAAAAACTCCCTCCTCTGAGAGGGAGTGAGCTAAGACATTCACAAGTTGAAATCTGCTGTAACTTACTTTTCACTGAAGGACAGTTTTTTTGGTATTATTGCTTTTAGAAATAAACAGCAGGAATGATGGGAATTAATTGTTTTCTTTTCCTACCATTTGATGAAAAGGCTAGCAGTTGGTGTCTTGAGAACTCTTGTGTCTAGAATAAAAACTTGGTCATCAATACGAGGGCCTTTTTCTTCTGTTATAAGAAGTTACTAATCTACAAAGCGAGCTCACAAGAAGTCCTGTTTCAGTAAAAAGAGAGGAAGCAAAAAGATGCTGTTTCCCCACAGGCAGCATTATGGGCTCTGATTTCCTCGTGGGGATGGCACAGCTGAGGATGGTTGATGTGATAGACTCAGCCCCTGCCCTGCTGCTGCCGAGGACTGTGTTTGCTCATCCATACGGGAAGGCAAAGGGCACACCTTACTGCTGTCTTCAGCTGCTCCATGGAAGAGTATAAGCAACCCTGGAAGCACTGCTCTGTTGGTACTAGGTAGCTGTCACTAGCTTTGAATTGTCTGAGAAGTTTAGGCCACGCTCTGAGGGACTTCAGCACCCAAGTGATAGGTAGGCTCAAGTTAAAGGAGCTCACTGAGCATCAGAGTTGAAGTGGCTTATTTAGATCTCCTCACTTATGCCTCTTTCCTAGTCAGTTACAGCTCAGAAAGGTCCTACTCATGTCTCTTGTCATTGTCTTCTTCTCTCTCCAGGACTCTTAACTGCTGGATTGTGGACATTATGAGTTTTTCAGTGATCTTACATGCAAGCCCCCAACATATACCAGATAACAAGAGACAAGGAAATAAAGTTCATTTATCTGTAGGTACTCTACCATAATCTCTCTCTTTGGCCTCAGAGCTCATTTCCATTTGGTCTTGTGCCTTCTGTTTTCCATTCTTACCAATAAAGCTGTAGTCTGGGCTGTTATCACCCTGACTGCCCTGAAGTCCTCTTCTCCAGCCTCAGCAAGAGACACCGACATTTGTACACAGTGTTGCTGCAGAGATGCCTTGGATTTACCACTACGATAACATCATCCTCAGTGTTACATCCCAACTCGGCTTTTGCTTTGTCCATTGCATCAGTCACTAAGCCCTTACCTGCAAATCCCATCTATAGAGAAACACTTGCTCCACTACTGAACTGTGTAACATTTCCTCCAAGATGGAGCTCCAACAATGCATAACACTGAACTTCAGGTTTGGGGGAGGAAATGGGAAGTTATAGTGTATACAACGTTAAATTGGGATGGACATGCATAGGCTGAGGGTAACAACCAAATAGGAACTGAAAAGTTTCTGAGAAAGATTAATTGTGTTATTACTTTCTGACATGTTAAATTTTCTCACTGGGTTTTGAGACTTATGCAGATTTGGTGGCAGAGGGAGGCGGACAGGAGGAACAGGCAGGGATGAAAGGCTTTTATAAAAATTTCTGTGCTACTTAAACTCATAAGTACTTTACTTGACTCTTAGAAAGCCACTGACTGAGCTGCATGTGACCCCAGAGAGATATAGCACTACACAGTGGCAGTAAGCCTTAGACATAACACTCTCCTTGAAATACTGTCCACTTACATCCTGTTCTGACTTTAAAAGCTATATATTACATTCCTTTTAGCAAAAGAGCTTATAACTGAGACAAAAAGGACAACAGCACCTTCCAATTTTTTTACAGTGATACGTATGGTTGTGCAAATTTCTGTGTTTATTACGTACCTAGGCAGAAACTTGACAAAGCATTAATTTTGTATATAGCACTTCTGAGCTGTGCTTGATGTAGTGTTGTATTTGGCTACAATTCAAGATGTGGCTTGATATTTATATGCTATTTTACATTGAAATATGATTGCATGCTTTTAGATTTACAAAACTCTAGTCTTGCCAGGAAATTCTTGCCTGTAAAGCTATTTTAGGACTTTATCAGTTAAAAGGCTTAAGAGCTAAATTTTGTCCTCACATCCACTTAAATGGATATTGCATATGCATATTCACAGGCAGGCTTTGGCCTTAACTTTGATTTAATTGTTTAGCATGGTTAGAAATACATATTTAAAAATCCGGGGTGATTAATGAGATTGGTAACAGTTTCAGAACTCCTAACATTTCTTTGATTCTTGGAAAAAGCTCTAAATTTCTTTCTCTGACATATTACATAAACAATATCTTAAATCCCCATGTGTGTTCTATTTGTCACAAATACAGATGATTTAAAAGTTTTCATGAAAAACTGACTTCAAAAAAAATTTTCACATAGCTTATTTCCTTCTTTTGCTTTTTATTAGGGACCAGTTAAACAGCTGAAACTGAATATTTTGTTTGGAATCAAATGGTTTTAGTATCGCACAGAAAATTTGAAATATACCTTTTTTTATTTATTTGTCCCCTCAGAGAAGTTTTATAACTCCTTAGTAAAATTCTGTGGAGAATATTTACTGTATTCTAACTGACCTGGAGACCTGAGCCAGAAGAGCATAGACACTTGGTCAGTAGCAGCTCCTGGCAGCCATTACACACTTAGCAGCCCATTGGAATCCCCCAGGAATCCAAGTCTTAACATAGGAAAATAAATATGTTTTCAACCCTAACTGCTCCAGAAAACACTGAAAATATGCATTGGGAGTAAATCCATGCATTGTTCCTTTACTGACTGTGCAGACAGCCTGAAATAAAGCCTGGAGAGATGAGGGTGACTACATCACAGCAGACTATTAACTCAAAATCCTAGTATGATTGTTCAAGTCTTAACATCAAATGAATCATAACTGTTTATCATTTTAGCAACAGCATTCCACTAATGTGCATGCATTATGATCCTCAACCAAATGTCAATCTTCTCTGTGTGAAGACTGCCAGAACCTCCCTCAAACCTGAAAAACATAACACATTGATTTTTTTGTCACTCAGAAGTCAAGTCGCAGAGGCCTTGTTGCATAAACTGCTAATTAACACCAAACAAAAGGCTAGTCTCTGCCCTAAGGAACTTGCAGTTTAATTATGACTGGAGTCAGCATGTAAATACCAACAGAAAATAAATGAACATAAGGGTTCACTTAAGATTTCTCCAGGGAAGCAGGTTTAAGAGATTCCCATCTTCTTTCATCTCAGCTGCTCCTTTGTAGGATCGAAGAAGTGTTCCCATTTAAAAAACACTACCACCACTGTTAGGACAGGACTCGGGGGGGTGCTATTAGCTTGGAACTTTTCACTTTTCAGGTCTGGAGTGTAACCCTGAAGAGAGTTGGAGCAGCAAACCTGATGGGATGGCAAACAGTGTCCCACAGGCAGTTGGTGCTTCAGCCTGGGACTTGCTGGTGCAACGGAGTTGATGCCTTTGGGATTGCAACAGGGCACAGCTGCCAAAGAACACAGCAACACAGCAGGGTCACAGGGGGCAGCTCAATGAGCAGCAGGGTCAGTGTGCCAGCTCTAGGTGTGGGGTTACAAGACTGGGCTGTAGGCAGCCCTGGCCTTGATGGCTTGTGGCTGTGTCCCTGGGAGGAGGGAAGGCCAGCACTGAATGCAGGTGGGGTGATTCCTATAACAAGAAGCACATGAGTAGCCCAAGGGATGATGGGTATAAAGGGCTGTGCTGTAGGATCACGGAGCAGCAGCTACTGAGCTGAGCTGGTGCCGACTGGGTGGATGCTGAGCTGGTGCCGACTGGGTGGATGCTGAGCTGGTGCCGACTGGGTGGATGCTGAGCTGGTGCCGACTGGGTGGATGCTGAGCTGGTGCCGACTGGGTGGATGCTGAGCTGGTGCCGACTGGGTGGATGCTGAGCTGGTGCCGACTGGGTGGATGCTGAGCTGGTGCCGACTGGGTGGATGCTGGCTTGGGCCTGCTGATGCCTGCCTCTGCCTGCCACCCTGCTCTGTGCTGGACCTTTTTGGACTACAACATCTGGTGCCCCATGTTTGTATGTATCGTGGCGATAACTGGCTGAGCCTTAGAAACTCTTGGAAGCCTCTGGCAGTATAAGCCTCATGGACTGCAATCCACTTGGGGGAAGTGGAAAAGCCGGCCGGCGCATAATCCCTGGGTGGGGCTGTGCCCAGGAGAGCCGTGAGTAGCCTACGCATGTAAGTCCAGGATTGGACTGCTTTATGGGCGACCGTGCCTCTGGGAAGGACGGTGAGCCACTGTAGCTCTTGCCCAAGCAAGTCTGGGATTGGACTGCTTTATGGGTGACCGTGCCTCTGAGAGGGATGGTGAGCCGCTGTAGCTCTTCCCATGCGTGATTACTGCAGATGGTGAGGCAATGTTATACTGCAAACTGTGTTGGCCCAGTGTAAGGCAATATCTGGAACTATGTTGCCCCCGTGTACAGCGACACTAGGAAAGGGTTCCAGCACCATTATGGTGTCCTTGCACAGTGAAATAGCAGCACTGAAAGCACTCAGTACTTGCTTGGAGCGTAACAGGTGAAGGTCAGAGTCTTTGACAAAGAAGAGGGGGGAGCCAACATTGCTTTACTACATGAGACCAAAGAGGACGAAAATTGGACCAGTCCAGAAGACAAATCCTGGTCAGGTAGGTACTGGCTGCATGTTAGCAGTTAGTACAGTATCTCGTGATGGTGGAGTGAAATGGGCAAGAGCTGAAATTCTGCGTTTTTTCATCTTAAAGCTGTGAATGTACATTTGTTTGAACACTTCAGAAAGAAGGAGCATGTGAAGTCAAACAACAGAATTTCCTATATTTTGCAGCAGAACCGGACAAATTTCAGCATCTTGATATATGGCAAACTGCACCTATATTACAATGTCCAGGGTATGGGACAGGATACCTACTTTGCTCTTTTATTGGCACACAGATAAAGGAGCAGCACTGTCTTCTTATTATAACATGCCTGACTTAAGGGATAGCTGTTATCACAGTGACATTTTCCTGTAGACTTTATACATACAGTAGCTATTATAAAAGGTATAAAGAACTCCTCTCTAAGTGTATTATCTATACACGCCAACTGGGCTTTACTGAATTCCCCATGTAATTGTTATGCTTTGTTCAGCTTATAAAAAAACCTCTACAGACCACCATGAATTTATGGCACATGTCAGCTTTAAACTTGTTTGTAAAGGTTTAAAGACAGGAGTTGAATTCCCTGGATTAAAATTAATTTTAAATGCTTTAATGGAGTGAGCTCTCTTATTGAAGACTGATGTGCCTGCAGGCTTTATAAAACACCAGCATTCTAGGATGCAGAGATATTTTCTGAGTCAGGTTGCTAAAGGATATCACACACCAATGGCAATTACCATTCTCCCTTTTGCGGTCACATACAATGCTATAAAAAGGGCCCCAGACTTCCTTATTTAATTGCCTGGTTTCTTTTCATCTCAAGCACAGGGCAGAAGAAATGCATTTAGCTCACTCTTGTAAAATAGCACACATTTTCTTACTGTTATGCCTTTGAAATACCGCACATGACAGCGAATATTTAGAGAACTTCATGAATGGGAGACTTGTAAGCAGCCTTATCCTGGAGATATTTATTGGCACAAAGCTTCAGTGGCATCATGCTTCAGTGGTACTGAAGAGGTAAGACAAGTTTATGCCAGTGGATGTGAGGGTGTGCAGACTTTTTCCCTGTCAGAAGGGTGACTTGTCTCCTACTCTGGTTACCTCAGGATCACGCAATTCAAGTCGAAGTCAAACATTTGCACACTTTTTGTAAGACTATTTTGAAAGAAGAGAGACGATAATGCCACTTTGTAGCACTATTACCTTATCGCAACTTGACACGTGATACAGGTTCTGAAATCCAGTGTGATCTTGGACAAATTGCTTCATGGGATGGAAAAATTGCATGGTTTTGCCTCAGTTCAGCTGTGTATTGGGAAGAGTAGAAATTATAGAAATCCTGCCATCCCCACCAAAAATAGCCCGAGAACATCTAACGAAGGTGCTAAGCTCAGGTGAAGTATTTAGTACTGTCATACAATTCAAAATTAATGTAAGATGTTGAAATTTTTCTCTAGATAGTGAAAGATCTCAGGAGTCCAAGGCAACCTCAGTGAAAGACACTGCCAAGATGTCCAAATGATGTCTAAATGTCTGTACGATGACACGTAGTGAGTGACAACAGTCACTCAACATAAGATGAAACAGGAATGATATAAGACAGGTGGCGAGAAGATGAGGGAAGAAGAAATGGTCAGAGAAAGGAAATAAAATGGAGAACAAAGCGAAGTGAGTCTCTATCCTGCTGCAGTCTCTTCCAGCAAGAGCCAAAGTTGAAGCACAGGGTAATACAGCTCCAGCTCAAGCTGCTGCCATCAGATTGCTGTGAAGCACTGGGCAATGCACATTCCTTTTACCTGGCTGGGACCTCTGTTCAGAGGTAGAAAACCTGCAGGGAGCACTGTTCTTCGTGTGTTAACCAGTGCCACCAGTAAGCTGCCTTCCCTGCAGCCCTGTGCTGACCTGCCAGCTGATCCCCAATGCAGAGGGTTGGTGGGACCATCACATGCTGCCATCACCTGCCTGCTCGCCTCCTTCTCTCTACAGAACTATGGCAGGGCCTGGAAAATGCTGCTCTGAGGAACCACTTATTTTCTCTCTTTTCTCCTTTTTCTTTTTTTTCCTCCCAGAGATGGTAAGCAGGTATTTTGCCTATTCCCATTATGCCTAAGCTGCCAGCTTCTCCCAAGGAAGTGTGTCCTGGTCTGTATGTAGGCCTGCCCTTGTGCTGCTCAAGCAGGAAGAAACGTGGGTTCCTCTGATCTCCAGGCAGCAGGATGTCAATGACAGCTCCTCTAGAAAAAGAATGAAAGACATTTTTTTAAGACACGCATTTTCACACCTCAGACAATAAGGGTTTATCTGTTAAAAGCTATGAAATAGTGTTTAATATTTGCCCATAATGAGATTTGGACTGAAGGACAGATTAAAGAAATCATTCCTTTTACCCATTTGGCTTATCAAAAAAAAAAACAAAAAAAAAAAAAATCCACCACCCAAAAAAGCAAAACAGGAAGGGGAAGAGTACACAAACAGCAATAAAGATACAGGCTTTTAAAATATGTTATCACTTTGTTTTGCACAGAATGAATGAGTCAGAAGCTCAGTGAGCTGCAGAAAAGAATTTCAGGGGGAGCATGAAAACAGTCCTCCTCCATAGTTGGATAATATCACTTATGCCTGGAAAAATAAAACCTCCATATTCTAAGATTGAATATTTCCTTTTATATTCCTTCCTATACAAATTCATATGTCAGTTCCCTAGCACACATTGGCACTAGACTACCAGTTGTTGTTGTGCTAAAAAGGATTCAGAGGCAAAAGTATTAAAATAAAGGAAAAGACAACCAAAACCTTCACTGGTTAGGTCACCACTCCCTCTCTGTTAGCTGCAGGGGGAAGTGCTGAAGAGCCCACTTCCAGGGCTGTCAGTGCCAGACTGCTAGAATTTACTGTCTTAGGAACCTGCTAGCTGAGCTACTTGGATAGTCGGTCCCTGACCCACATCCATCAAAATGAGCCAGGTTAAAAGCTGAAACAGGGTAAAAAGTGCTAGCACAAGCAAATCTTCACCAGGGACAGTGGTGGGGATTGCCAAGCAGTCCCACTTGAGGCATTGCTGCTGTCAGAAGAGGACATGTGATCAGTCTCTTGGAGGTGAAAACTGTAGGGACCTACCAGTCTTTGAAGGGAAGGTTTCTGCCACTGAACTTATGCTGTGCTCAGCCTGGTGGTACCTAACAAGCTCTACCCCAGGGGTGAGAGAGAGGAACACATGCAATTAATTCCTCTTGGTGATATTTGCATAAGAGAGTAGTTGCACAGAACATAAATGTATATTTTTGGGAAAGCTCAGCCATGAAAATATGACTGCTAGTCGTTAACCTAGTTGATGAAAACAGGAATGATAATTCTCAGTCTAATTTTAGTGTGGTAAACTAGGGACAGAGCTCTAGCTAAAATATAAATGCACTGAAATTTCTGTTTCACTATACTTAATACAAGAACTGATATCAAGAACAATCTTTTGAGGAACCCATTTTTGCAGTTGAAACAGCTGAGAAGTGTTTCTAGGACTTTTTATTTGTTTATTTACACATCAGTTGCACTTAATATTGCACTCAGAGCCTAACTGTGCTTAGGGACATTCAGATACTCAGGTCCAAGAAGGGGGGCATAGGTCCTTAATCCTGAGTCTTTATACGCCAAGCACAGCTTTACTTATATTGCTGTAGAAGGAATGGCCAAAAGGTATGTTGGGTAGACCTTGTAAGAATATGTAATATCTTTTATTCAACTACCCACCAATAAACAACCAGCCTTTTGGATAAGGATGCCTTCTTCTAGCCTGAAATCAAAGCTTTTTTGTCTTCAGCAAATGTTATGTCAGGATTGGATAGGTGTGGGAAGTTCTTTCTGCCATAGGTGAGAATGAAAGACAACTGATTAAACACTCATCCATTTACAGAATGAATCCCTATAGAAGAGGGAGAGGGTAGGAGGAGATGTGATGTGCCTGGGGGTGTGCCTCATCTCTTCTGTAGATGTTTCTCCCAAGAAAACAAGTATATACATTTATATGTTCGTGTACACATTTTAACTTCATTATATACTGGGTATCTTTGAGGGTGATTTTCATTTACAGTTCAGAGCAAAAGTGAAATATTACAAATCATATGGCACAAAGCAAGTGTTAACTTATGAACTATGTCTGGTGATTTATTGAAGTGAAACACAAGGGTCTATAAGACAGACTCATGAAGTCTTACTCCAGCATATGATTCCCACTTTCCCCACCACCAAGACCCAATGCCATAAATTTATGCACATTCTCTGTTCTATCCATATTAACCAGTCGGCCTCTTCTATGATCAACCAGACAACTGTACTAGAAACAGAACGGAAATAAAGTGTATGCTGAAAAATTCAAATCCTCCCAGCCTTACATCAAAGACTCTCCCTTCCCAAAACACGTGCATATGAGGGATCTTCCAGTTCTGTAAGTCCAACATGCAGAGGAGCTCCTGTCGTAGGGAGTAATGTACAACACCTTTTGTACTGGGACAGAACAGACTAAAATCCAGCTGAAAGACGGCAAGAGCTACCAACAGGTATAGCTGTGCTCAAAGGTAATGCATACACCAAACGCTCTTCCTTCAGTGTACACTGAAGCAGCAATTAAATATTCCTTTGGTCTGTGGCAGCTGTAATACTGAGATAATGCCCAACAAAGCAAGAGCAAAACCAAAGCTATGTGAACAGATAGGCTTCCCAGGGGCTTGCTTGCAGAAACAGGATCTGGTAGCACTGATCTATTTTTCAGCTGGATGTGAGACAGTCAAAAAGCGAGTACCATGTCAGAAGGAAGACAGAAATCCAGAAAAGTGTGTGTTTACTTCACCTAGTAATATTTTTTTTTTTTTTTT